>JANVCL010000006.1:9888664-9902120 GCA_026546855.1 Erythroxylum incrassatum | reverse complement strand
GGGATTTTGCCACAACAAACTCGTAGGCTATTTGTTGTACGATTGTTCATCAAACGGAAATCTGGCAGAGAAGAACAGTATGAAGAAGGATTGGACAGTCAAGTACAAGCTCATAGTAGGTATATGCAGACGTCGACGTTTGCATACATACCCAATACCAAATATGAATATAACCTGTGAGTACAGAAGAAAGAGACTGGTGTCTTGGTGTTTTGGCGAGGAACAGAAGAAACGAAAGAAAGAGACGTTCAAGAAAAAGAAACCAAAGAGTCATACCTGCAGTCGTAAACGTTATTTACGGAAGTGACGCAAACTGCCGTTTTGAAAAAGCTATATTTTGATTTTTAAAAAAATTGTATTTTCGATTAAACAATTATTATTTTTCTTAAAATAATTTTTGCGGTGAAAAAAGTATTTTTGAAACTTCCAAAAGTTAAACCAAACAGACACCAAGACTTGTTTAGATACAATGATAAGCTCATCCAGTGTAGAATAAGCCTTATTTAGTTATAAGATCAAATTAATCCAAACATACAAAGTTATCTATGGTTTGGAATATAGTATTCCAAGACAAATTCCAAGGTATATTACAATCATAATTTTAAAATTATTTTTAAATCAAAATTTAATTTCAAAATTAAGGTAATTATTTTTCTTAATATGACTAAGATTAACAATTATATTGATTCCTAATTAATTTTAAAAAATTAGTTTCTAAAATTAGAATTAATTATTTTTAATTAGATTGAAATTAATTAATAAGATTCCTTTAAATTAAGGAATATATTTTATTAAGTAATTATGAAAGGTGTTTATTAATTAAATTTATTTATTTCAATTGATTAAGATAAATTACTTTTATTATTTGTTTAGAGTATTATTATTCTATTATTTCTTTATTTATGAATAATAAGTTTCTTGATTTATTAGAAAAGACAATTCTCTTGATTAAAATTTGAAAAGCATTTTCATTTATCAATTAAGAAAAAGAGCTTTCTTTAATATTTTTAAAATTTTGTTTTCTAACTTAATAAAGAAAGATTAAGATTTTCTATTTAATTAAGAAATTAATCTCTAAATAAATAGTATGAAGAAATTTTCAATTAAATTAAAAGGTGTCTTATTTAATTTTGAAAACAATTTCTTTTAATATTGGAAAATATTTTTTTAATTAAATAAAATTTATTTCTAATGAGACTAGAAATAATTTTCTAATTAGATTAGAATGTGTTATTTTTTTAATTTTGAAAAAGGAGTTTTTCTAAATTATAATGAGTGAGAAGCAAAATTCATTAAAAATTAATTTTGATTAAATTTTGTTAAAGGATTCAAGAAAATGGGAAATATTTTCCAATTGAATTTGAAAATTGTTTTCAAATCAAATAAAAATTATATTTGGAATAAAAATTTAATTTATTTAGGAATCTATGAGTTTAATCTAATTTAATTATCTATGGAGTTGGAAATATTATTTTAGATTTTGAAGATCAATAATTAAAACGAAACAAAGCTTGTTATTTTATGCATATAATTTTATTATGTGCTTCTAAGTTGCATAGTTTATTTATATATTTGATATATATAAATATTGGATGCGTGTTAAATTTTATGTTTTATACGTGTGATATTTTACTTACAATTTTGTGTTTGATGAAATTATTTAAAATTAAATCCCTCGTTAAAATATTAAGTACAATTTGAAAACATGATTGTTACCTTCCATTATTTAAGAATAAAATCAGAGTTCTATTTATTATAAGGCTTGTTGAGTGAGTCGCCCCTTTAACTTGAATATATTTTATCTTAAACTATTGGGTCTTAATTAACTAAATTTGTATGATTTGGGTAAGTGACTCATGACCATATGAATTTAGAGGCAAATTTAAGAATAACGTATAAGATATATTTTGATAAGAGTTTTCACCTAATGGTTCTAAGAGTTACATAAGATGTGATTAATAAAGTTGTTATCTACCAAATTTAAGTTTAGTTGGATTGTTGAGTGACTCAAGGTCAACTAAATTTGAATGAGATCTTAGTCCACTAGAAATATTAGAGTAATCTTTCTGAATAGTAGTGAAGGCTATTATGTTGAATAAAATAGTGGGAATAACCAAGTACAAGATTAAAGTCTTAATCTTATTTGGTAGTCTTAGCATATAACTAATACTTGTTTTTCTTACATTTATATTTTATTTTGAGTAAAATTTACTTGTTTAGTATAGTTGATATTAAGTTAATGAACTTAAATTCTTAGACATAGATTATATTTGAGAAGAGTTTTCAAAGTTTGATAGAAAATGTTTGTATTAATCCATGTTGAGGATTTGGTGTTAAAGTTTTATAGATATATCAATATCATATAAATGACAAAATTTGATAACATTTTAAGTTGACAGATATCTTAAAAACTTTGATGGAACCATGTAAGATGTATGTCAAGTGATAGCAAGATGCAATATTTCGCATAAAGTATAGCTCAAAGGTATAGTACCTTGATGAAATTGTTGCACTCAATTTTGCCTATTAAAAGCATAAACATGGAAATCAATTTAATGCTTTGCTATATAATGATAATAGTTATCATTTAAAGAAATAATTGCATGATTTTTCTTTCCTATACATGGTATTATAAATATCATATGTATTTTTAGTTCATGCTTATAAATATTTGGTACTGAATTTAGATTCAACATTATTGCAGTGTTTAAGGCACGATAAGAATAGATTGTTAAGTAAAAGTAGTTGATCCAAGCTTATAGAAATACTTTATATGTTTGGGATTAAAGATACTTATACTTGACATAAAGGGCAAGAACACAAAGTTGGATAACTAAGACTATCTTTTTATACCACGTTGGTTAAATCAGAATGATGAGAATCATAAAGTTACATACAAGGATATATGTAAACTTTTAATTGTGAATTATATGAAACTTGTTAAGTTGAAGAATAACCAAATAAATATTTTGTGAAAGAATGATGATGGAATTGAATTGGTAAATCTTATACATGTGATGTGTTTGATATGATAACAATTCATAAAAGGATGATACTTATATTTCATTATATTTCTAATGACTTTATATGATATAATCGTATGTATTAAATAAAATATTGATTTAAATTTTTAAAAAAGTATAACTTATTTAAATTTAAGTAGAAATTAAGCATTAGGAATGCTAAAGCACTTCATGAAATAGATGTGTTAAGTTTTAGATTTTTTGTTATCTATAAAAAAAATAAGATTCTTTAGTGAATATCTCCATAACTATATTTCATAAGAGTATGGATTTATGTATGGAGGAATATACATTATGATATATTGTATGATGCAATATCTATTTCTTCTATAGTTAAGCCTGGGATTATAATTTAACTTTAGTAGTTCCGGTTAAATTAATTAGTAAGATTTCATATTAGCTATGGAATGCTAAGACTTTAAAAAAGTTAAATTTAATGATTTAGGGATATGATGCTTAGTTGAAACATGTATTATCTAATAAATTTAGAATTAAATTAGATAATAAAAGGCTTTGAGATATTCAAAAGGTTAGATGTAATCTTACAGACTTATTGAACAAATTATTTGTTTTAATGAACACTTATAGGAGAACAGTTCTTAAGATAAGTAGTGGGAGTATGATCAAATTTGAAAACTTCAAATCTTATGACAATTCATCCAATTAAAAGTAGTACCTTTATTGCTACATTTGATGTATAGTTGAAAAGATACTAGATGTTGAAAGATTCACTTTCATGATAAATTCATAGAGTTTATTTTAGAGATGATTATGGATTTATCAAGTTAGCAAGAAGGTTATTGTGAGTATAGTTGCCCTCTTTAGTAGAAGTTTACAAGGACATATTACTTACAGAGAACAATAATTGTTGACCCCCGAAATTGTTCTTGATGAATTAAGCATGATTTAAATTAATTATGAGGTTTGATGAATTAATTTTTGGAGATCATTATTTATATCAAGGTTAGTAGGATTTGTATGACATAGGTTAATTGAAGTTAAGTGTTAATGTTATAAGAATGAATGAAGGGCATTGTTGGAAGTTCACTTAAGATTTATAAGATATAAGGCTTATATGGAGGGCAAAATGGACTTTTTAGATTATTAAAGGGTATAAAAAGAAGAAGTTATTGTTTTTCTTGAAAATGGAAGAAGAAGTCGTGGAAGAAGAAGAGAAAAAGAGGAAAGCTAAGGTTTGTAAAGATCTTGAAGAATCGTGGAGCTAAACAAGTAAGTATAAGTTCATTCCATCTTGTCTTGGTTAGATGAAACCCAAATATAGCTTATCATGTGTAGAAAGTGTTAGTGAATGCTATAGGAAAGTGTTCACATTTAGGGTTAATGATCAAAGATACATTTTGATGTTTTGTTATGATTTTGGGTTGGAATGAGCTTAGAAATGAAGTAGGAATGATGGTTTAGGGTTAAGATGAGTTATATTTGAAGGATGGGAAGTATAAAGATGAAAAATGTAAAAAAAATCAGGTTTCGGGAGCATGTCGCGACATGCTTCAGCATTCTCGCCGCGGCGAGAGCTCCAGTTTTCTAGCATTGACATGCTTTAGTATTTTGGACATAACTTTTGTTGTAGATGTCCAAATGAGGTGACTTTTTATTCGTTGTAAATTAGAGACATAGGGATACAAGTCTTATGAAGAAATGAAGTTGTAATTCAGTTTCTAGGAATTTAACATTTTGGATGGAAGTTGAGCATAGAATGTTGCTTCAGTATAAGAATAGTCTGAAAATGTTTTGGCTATAGCTTCTAGAGTACTAATCCAAATTGAATGATTTTGGAGTCATTAGAAACGTAATACAATGGGGAACATTGTTCTAGAAGAAAGTATTATCAAATTGCTTCATTTACTTCATCATATATTGGAATTCCTATTGAATGGAATTTTTGGCTATTGTTAAAGGAAATGAAGGAAGGTAAGAGGAGCAAAGTATGAGGCAACTTTGAGCAAGTTTTTAAGCAAGAAAATCAAGTTGGGTACACGTTTATAGTAGATAAGCCACTAATTTTTTTCTTTGAATCAAAGAAAGTTTAATGATTTCAATTGCATCCTACGTGTTGCATTTATTGCTTCTCGAATGAGTTGAGAAATTGTTATATGCTTGCTACATGAATTATTGATGATTGATGACAAGACTTTGAAAAGGTTTTCTTTTTAAAAGGATACATGTTTATGAAATCATGTTTTCATAAATGGTTTTTGCAAGGATATCAAGTTATGAAAAGCAAGTTTAAAAGAAAGTGTCATTTTGGGCAACAAGTTTACAAGTCATGAAATACATGTTATGTGGGTTTGGTTTGGTCCATTATGTTGTCAAGTGCACTTTGACTAAAGGCTTCTCCCGCCTGCCCGCTAGTGGCATGGAGCTCCTTCAGGACTCCCTCATGTTCACGACTACACAAAACCACTATATGGGACTGTGTTAGCTCGTTCTGTTCACGACTACACAGGACCCTTTTGGGAAATGTGCTAGCTCGTTTTATTTATAGACCTTCCAAACCATTCTGATATGCTTATGTGCTCATGATTTATTTGACAAGATTGATGCATACATGATTTGTTATATTATGAAATGTTTGACAAAGTGAGAATTTCATGAAATGAGTGTTTTGTAATTTTTAATGCGAAATGACTATGTTTATGAAAAAGTTCAATGACAATGAGTTTTATAAATGATTTTTGCTTGTTTCTCGATTATAAACATGTTCCCACGAGCTTTCAAGCTCACCCCCCTTTTCTTCCCCATCTTCAGGTAATAAGTAAGAGGGCAAGTGATCAAGAGTATAAGGATATTACTATAGATTCTGCATATCTTGGAATTTAAGTTATTTCTGTAAAATACAAGGATTAGTCACATTTCATGGAGTCTTAGCTCATGTAACTTTTGTATTTTTTAGATTTTGGGTTATTGTTGTATTGTGGCTTGGAATGCCATAAGAACTTGTAAAACTCTATTCTTTTGATGTTATTGAATTATGAATTATGTATGGATGCTGATGAGTGGAAATATGAATTTGTATATGGATGAGGTAGAGTTGAAATAAGGTATAATATGAGTAAGTTATTGAATTAGGATGATGAGTTTTGCACATGAATTATTGTTATTTATACAAGTGAGATGTGTTGTGGGAAAAAGGAATGATAGGAAATTGTGAAGGATGAGAAATTATTTTAAGTAAGGAATTAAATGAGTAAAGAGATTAGAGAGTACGATGAAGTGGCACTGGTAGTGGAATTGTCATGAATTGATGTTACCTTAGAGGGAGTGAATTCGGGACAACTTAGAGTGAAAGTACGGTTTGGGTGAGTTTTTTTTTTCCAAAAGGTGTTAGTATGGTCAATTTGGCATTTTCGCCGCGACGAAGCCAAGCTTCTCATCGCGGCACAGGAGGGAAATTTTTGGACCTTCACTGCGGCGAAAGTTAATTCACTCGTCGGGGCGTAAAATCTCAAAAGGTTTCGCCGCGGCGAAACAACAGGTCGCCGCGACGACTTCCACTTTGCTTCTGAAGGATCTTTACTTTAAAGTTTCAACTTTTAAGTCTTCCCTCCACGCTCAGGTTTCATGATTTCGTGTCTGATGTTGGGCTCCAGAAACAAGGCCCACATGTTAGGATATCAAAGCATCAGATGAATCGAAAAAGGTTAAGCAGATTTGTTTGGAACACGCCCACGTTATATGGATTAAGAGTTGGATTCCGAAAACGGGATCCAACAATAATTCATATTTTTAATTGATGAAAATATAATTATCCAAGAACAACTATTGTTAGATAAGAAAATGTAACAACTTAATTCTAAAAATTAGATCTATATAGATATATATCAAAGTTGTTTACCAATTCTAGTTTAAGTATATGGATAATATACTAAAGGTGCTTAGTACTTGAGATATATAATACTTGTGAAGTATTAAAGATATCCATTATTCTATTTATGAGTTAATATTTGAGTTCAAGATTATATGGAAATTAACTTTAGAAGTAAGCCTTGATTAAGGTATATTTTACTTAGAAAAATATTATTTTAAGATTGAAAGGTTCCAATGGAGCAATGGTTGTTAATTAACCTTTATGCATTTTTCATTTAGTGAAAATAATTATTTGGAACAATAAGTTCTTTAATGAACCTGATATAGTTCTATTGTTCAAGATACCAATGTTCTATAGAACATTAGAGCCTTTATGCATGTAAAAGGAGCTAAGGTCTTATCAAAGATCCAAGTATATATTTAGGTAGTTATTATAATGATAATTAAAATGAAAGTTGTTAGATTTAAGAAAGTGCTCCCTATAGAGAATCTTGTAGAATTCTCTTAATAAGTCACTATCCCAGCAGTAATATGATCATTATATGGTGATATGGCATAAGATATCACCATTAGTGTAGTGTAAGTTAGCTATTGTTAGTTTATGCCTTACAGCCAATCAGATGATTATAGTTAAGTAATAATTATTTCAAGGCATTCTTTATCTTATACATACTTAGATGTATATAATACAAAGTCTATAAGATAAATATACATTACAATTGAAATTGAAATTATGATGAGATTATAATTATAAGATTCATAATGCAATTATGTATTATCCCTAAATTAATCCTAGTTGTTATTCTATTAAGACTGGACATCAATATAACGTAAAAAGACTAGCATATGTTATATTTTTTCCTATAAAGGATGTAGTTGATCTCGTAGGCTAAAGTATGGAGATACTTAAACAAATGTGTGGGTGCTTGTTAGAGAACAAGTTTACTAAATTGACCTCATATGAGAAATCCATTGTGAACATTAGTTGTATGTCTATAGAAGTTCTCATTGTGATGATTATATAAGTGATCCTTTAATTTGAGATCTTCAAAGTTATCTTGTATAAGGATTGCTATATTTTGATACTACTTATGACCTACTCTACTCAATGGTAGATCAATCGGTAGTCATTGGATATATCACAAGCCATATGGAGGCATTGGAGTGATTAATATAAGATTCATCACCCTAAAGTAATTAAAGATAATGTTTCACTTTTCTTGATTATAATTGAATCGGAAAATCCTTGGCTAAGGTCGAATGACACTTTATAAATAGTCTACAAATGTTATTAATAGAATTAATTACTAATGGTAGATAACTAACATAATTGGACTCAAAATAAAGTAAACATTAATTCCAAACTCTACGACTAATTGGACCATTATATGATAAAATGACCAAATTGTATTTAAAAAATGCACAAAAAGGTTTTTCAAAAACTATTTTGACATTTATAAATATTTGGGTGGTTATGATGAGTTGCTAGATGCAATCTTGATCTAAGGACATAAATTGTTTAATTAGATAATTAAGATACTAAAGAAGTTCAATTTACCTAATCCTAGGAACCTAATAGGTCACACACAATTGACAAGTTGAAGAGAGAAAAGTGTTTTAATCAAGTTGGACTTGATTGTAAAGTTTGATAAACTTTATGATTAAATATGAGATATTTAATAAATATGGATCAAAAATGAGATATTGGATCTTATTTGGGCTTATATAATTAGAATTACTTGTATAGAATTTAATTTTAATTTAATTTTAATTGATATTAGAATTTAATTTTAATTAAATTACTATAATGTTTAAAACCTATTATGAATAGGCTTAAGCTTTAAAGGAGCTAGCGATCGTTACCTAACCCTTTCTGAAATGGTTACAGAGTTCTCTTAACTTATTTTTTAGATACTGATAGAGGTCGGACACTTTTGTGACTATAGTGATTGAGGTGGACCGATTTTAAAATGGATACAATAAGAAAATGATCAAGCTTTGGAATAAGGTAAACTTTTCAATTAATACTTTATTATGATTTATAAATCATTTTATAGAATTTTAAGTGATCTTGGCATTTAGAAAATTAATATGAAAATGTTTCATAATTATTCCACTACATGAGAGATCAGATCCAACCTAATTTCCTAACACATAAAACAAGAAAAAATTCTCTTGTACATACTCAAATTCTTTTAATGTTGATTATAATTAAGTTATTTGTTTATTTTTCGTGTGTAGCTACTACATATTTTTACTAATTTTATTTATGTAGCCACAACTAATTTTAGTTTTGAAACCTAATTATGGTGCCACCCATAAGTGTTAACATATAATATGACGGAATTGCTTTTATCAAGATCACCTGCATAACAGAGTCAACAGCTTTACTAACAATGAAGTTTACTCCATACTTTAATTCAAAATCAAAGGTCTCCTTAATGTATCCTAAGATCCTCTTTATAACATTAGATTACTCTATAATAGGACTTACCATGTATCGATTAACCACTCTCATTGCATGTTTAAATTTTGGTCTTACACAAATTATGGGAACATCAAACATCCACTATTGAGGTCTACAATAATCGAGGCATCTTCATCCTCTCATCTTCATTGTCAAGGCTCATACTAGATGATTACATGAAATTAATATGAAGAGAGGTAGAATTTAATTTACAATTTTGAATATTAAAGCATTTTTAATATTCCTTAAATACATTTTCTTAAAAAGTCAAATTTCAAGTTATTTTTGTCATGGTAAATTTATATCCTTAATTGGCCCAAAAAAAATTATATCCTTAAAATTTTGTTTGCTAGTTTCAAGTACTTCCTATTCTTAGCCAACTAGGCTTCAATTTTTTAAAATGATCTTTTATATCCTACACTAAATATATTGTCTAGCAAAAAAATAATGGAATGATTATCACTAAACCTCTTGAAATATATATAAGGGTCTACATTAAGAATATTGTATCTAAGGCTCCTGATAAGTGAACCAAATATCTTATACTAATACCTTAATGCCTAATTGAAATTGTATATAGATTTTCTCAATTTGAAAATCAAGTTTTTTTTTCTTCAAAACCTTATAGTTAGAGTATGTGAATTCTCTTTAAATATTTGTTAAGCAAGTTTTACCTCTAATAAAACCCCTAATATTGGAAAGTATATGGATCTTACATTGTATTATCAAAGACGTTGATCCCACAAGGAAATAGTCAAAACTAAATGAACCTAACTTTGTCTAAGGAGACAAAAAGACAATTTTATAGGCCAACTCACTTTTAAAACAATGTAAAAACGTTAAACCAAAAGGAGGCAACCCATTTTTAAAATTTGAATTCTGATATCAACTTTGATAGGCTCATATCCTAAAATGTCTAGGCAACCTGCCCGATACCCCGTAGTGGGCCTCCAGTCAATATCTGATCTACCTGGAAGGCTCCTGTATGGCTGAGCTTATTATCCTTTTTTACCTAAAAGCCTTAACTTAACATTAAAAGACAAAAGCAGTGGAGTATTCTTTAAAAAATATTCAAGCAGCACAACGACTGTATTTTGACCTTCCTAAAATTTCCAAGTCTTTGTAAAAGTTCAAAAATACTTTTATAATCATCTCAAAATCCCCACTACAAATTTTGGACTTTAAGTCCATTCACAATCAATCTCAACAATCACTTCAATAATCTTAAAAAAAAAGCTCTGACATATTCATGTATTTAACTTTAAAACATTTATATACATGCGTTCTTTAAACAAAATATAGTCCAAAAAATATTCATGAAAATGCAAATGTTCCCAAAAACATTTGTAAGTCAAAAATACCTACACAACAACACGTGATGAAGTTGACTACTTGTGAGGTAGAGTCTCTACTACTGAAGTCCCTAAGTGTGCACCTGAGAGGTTTCATTTAAAAACAGAAAAGAGAGTGTGGGCTAAATGAGCTCAGTGAGTACTAGATTTTCTATTCAAATCATAATTAACAATTTAAACCTCCCTAAAACGTGTTAGAGTAGTGCCCTAAAGGCAATCGCCTTTGATGCATTTTATACAAAGTTGTGTATAGACTTTATTTTCAATAATAAAGACATGAATATTTCATTAATTTGGTATTCATTATTTATGAATTGATATTGATCTATAAGCAAATTAATAAAGTCCATCATGTATGACATAGTATGAAGGAAATCATGATGTGATCATACTACTAAGATTCCTATCATGTGCAATTATGTCAGTATTTAAATTATCCCTAGTCATAGGAATAAGATTGGACATCGTTAATCCAGATAGATGATGCAGGCATTTTTATTATTGAAATCAGTGGCATTTTCTCGTAGTTTTTGCATATGATCATTGGGTTTTATATATATTTTTCTTGTTAAATTGCTTGGTTTGCCTGAATTTACATTTATAGTTATTCATGTTTAATTTGTAGGAATTGCACTGTAGCGATGTTGAGTGATTTTCGAAACACTTGTATTAATGTCGTTATTTTCTATCTTATTGTGTGTTAGTTTTCTTTATTCTTAAGGTTTAAAGTTATACTTAATGGGAATTAATTTTTGTTTTATGTTAAGGTGTATTTTGGAACTAAATAGAAAGAATAGCGACAATTTTGGGATAACTAGACATGGCCTTGTGCAACAACCAAAAACGTGAAACACAACAGCAAGTTAGAAGTCTAAAGCAAGTTAAATGGGCAAAAGACGTTAGATGGAGGCAGCAGGCGTGAGAAGCATGAAGGGATTTAATTGAGTGACATTTTAATTGTCAATTCACGCAACAGTAGCACATCAAGAAATAAATCAACAAAAAATCGCTGAACAAAGGCGAGAGACGTGAGGTGCAGTATTTTATAAGACCAGCATGAAGATTTTAATTGTCCAATCACCAAAATAGTGAACACGCTACAGCAGGTCCACCCACGCTAGAGAGAGCACGAAACAAATTAAAAGCACAGTAGACAAGCAATAAATGTAGTGGGAGACATTGGCAACTGGTGGGGCTCTCAACTTTACACAAGAAAAAAGAGCATTAAATTGACAGCAAAAGCAAGAGGATTAATGCAAATGGGGGCTACAGCACTCTCCAACATTAGCAGAAGGAGGGACCAAAATTAGAGCTAAAAGGACCCACTGAGAGAAGCAGCAAAATGATAACAATGCAGCTGGTTGTTTTAACAAATAACAAAAATCACGTGAGTGGGGGCTAGAGGAGAGACGAAGACAGCTGGTTGTTTGGGGGTGAATCATGTTACCACCAAGCTCCAAGAGGCACACACCAAACGCATATAATAGAGGAATGTGACAGCTACACCAAAGAGAAGGCTACAAGAATGTGACAGCAAAAATCCACTCCACTCACTGTTACATGGAGCCCTCAACTTCTAAAGTGGCAGCTGGAAAACAAATAAGTGAGAGACCAAAAGGAGGGGACGTTGGGACATCAAGTAAGGACACCCATGCAGACCAGCTACTCACGCATTACATAAGAGGAAAATCCAAGGGGGAGCTGGGCGGTAAAAAAAACAAAGAAGTGTGTGTGGTGAGCTGAAAGAGGTGAGTAGCCTTGCCTTGGAGAATAATAAAAATAAAGCGCAAATCAAGGGAGAGTGGCGTGATATGAAGTGGGCTGTGCGTGAACTAGGGCCTGGGAGATAAATAATAAATAGAAAACAAAAGAGGGAGTGCGTGACGTGTGTGAGAGGAGTATGAGTTTCATAAAAGGGGAAGACGTTAGCATGAGGGGGTGAACTAAAAAGAGAGTCACAGAAAATTAGAGAGGGGGGGCGTGAAGAGAATAAAATAAGAGAAGAGTGAGTGAATTACAAAAGGGGGGCTCATTAAGGCTGACGCAGAGACCAATAAGGAAGAGCAACGTTTTTCTTTAGAGAAGAGAGAAGAAGGTGAGTAGCGTGAGTGTGTGTGAGTGAACAAGTGAGGAGCTGTGCATTAAATGAAGAACCAAGAAGTAGTATGTGCGTGAACAGAAGGTGAGTGCGTGAAGTGTGGGAACAAGTGAGTGAACTGAAGTTGGTGAGAGTTTGTGCGTGAAAGGTGAGTGAGAGGAGTGAACAGAAAATGAAAGGAGAGTGCGTGGACTAGAGGAGCTGAAAAAAAGGGAATAAAAACGTGAGCTGAAAGGTGAGTGGACTGGAGCAAAATAGAAACTCTCCAACGTTAAAGACCTGGGAGGAGACTGACCACCAAGATGATTTATCAAAACAACGCAGGCGTAGCTTGAAGAGACTACTCAGTGACGCAACATTAGAGGGAGACTCGAAACTCATTCGTTATCTGTTTTATTATCTGATTTCTCCTAATGCTGTTTGCTAGCTCTAATTTTTGTGGCAATTAATTTCTTGAAGAGCTGAAAGAGAGCAAAGCAAACCAAGCAAGGACGCGACATCAGGGAGAGGTGTAAAATAATAAACACGAAAAGGGAGATCCGAAAATCCATTTATCCTCTGTTTATTATTTAGTTTCTCATATGATGTTTATTGTCTTGAATGTTTGTGGTTTTCATCCTACCATGAGTGAGTAGCTTCCCCGAAGCTTCAAGGTTGGGCCGAATCTTTTAGCTAATTTTATAGATTA
>JANVCL010000006.1:9853537-9872772 GCA_026546855.1 Erythroxylum incrassatum | reverse complement strand
TATTATTATTATTATTATATGTTCTATATTTTTTATTAGAGTTATAAACTTAATTTTTGTAGAATTAAATATCTAAATTCTAAATTCTTATAAGAATATTCATTGAAATACTAAAATATATAATATTCTTATTCTTATTTTTTTAAGTCATGTCCTTATAAGTCATTTTACACTTAAACACCTAATACTAAACAATTAATTTTACCAAATATCTTTAACAAACAGCCAATAAAATTCGCTGGTCAAACCAGCTGATATAATCAACTATCAGCTGATTGCCAAACAGGGCCAGTAAGCGTGTGCAGCGCACAGCTTGCCGGTCCCATGCCAGTGGGAGAGTAGACGATGTGAGACCCATGCTTTGCACACGCCAACCTAACCACCCTTAGGAGGTTACTAGAGCACTGTCGCATGCGCCTGGCGATTCTATCGCCCTCTGACAAGGAGGGTCATTTCCAGTGATCCTAGAGCCCATTTTTGGCACTTTCTGGCCTATTTTTGACCCATTTCTCATAGCTAGCCTCACGCACTCCACTTTCACACATCCATACACATGAAAAAACAGAAAAACGAATAAAAAACAATTGAAAATCCTAAAAGATGAAATCCGAAAAACTTTGTTTTTAATTACCCGATCACGTAATCACTCTGATACCACGTGTAACACGTAGCATGAAACTTATTACGTATCTTGGATCATTCATGAAAGAGAAATAAATGAAGGAAATGTGAAATACCTGATTTCTATTCCATTCCGACTTTCGAGATAGTTTCTGAGGAAGAAACGAGCTCCAATCTTCTGAGACCTTCCCGGAAATCCTTCACCGACATGTGATCAATGTCTTTCTATAATTTTTCTCAAAACGTAAGCGTTCTTAACGGGTCAGAAAATTCGTATGTCTACGAATGATCTGAACGACTATAGGAGACCTTAACCTTTATATATAATTTTCATATCGGACTTTTCTACCACAAGTCTGATATGAGTCCGGTCCTCACTGATCAAAATCATTTTCCTCCTAGACTTTAACCCATTGACTTAGATTATTTATTAGGCTATTTTATTATTTTTATCTTGATCAAATTATGTAATTTAAGTGATAATTTATTGAAAAACCGAAAAATACAATGGTTATCCTGAGAAATGTCTAAATTATCCAACAGAGGATATATTCTTCCAAACAATTTTTGTTCACACAGATGAGCAGACAGGGTGCTAGGAAAGGGATGAGGAGATTTTGGTTCTATGGTTTCAAATCCAAACAATTTTTGTTCACACAGATGAGCAGACAGGGTACTAGGAAAGGGATGAGGAGACTTTGGTTCTCTGGTTTCAATGGCATCATGTGAAACTTTGTGGTTGATTCCCCAGAAGTGGAGTGGGGGACTCTTTTTGTCTTCTTTTTCCGCCGAAAGTATGTTTGGACATCGTGAGGATGGTTTAATTTCGCCATCCATCAAGTAGAAATTAATGTGTTCCAATATCACTAGCAACTGAGCATGTTCCTTCAGAAACAGCCAAGGCACATGGTTCAATGGCAAGCCATTTTTGCGACTAGGGAATGGAGGATGGCACTGGGAATCGTACACAGCCATCCCGTGCCCGAAGATGGAGGGTGAGGTCCACCGCCATCCCCGGCGCTGAAAGGTAATTTTGCGGTGAATAGCAGCTCGAGGCTGAGAGGTTTAGCGGGAATGGGGACAAAAGCATTGACTTGACAGTGACATTTAAACTTGGCTCAGTCGTAGCTTGACCACTATCAAAGCCCCTCTTACCTAACCGGACACATCCCATCAAAGCCCGGTGGCTATTTATTTGAGCCCTTCGCACCTGAGAAATCGACACGTAATTAAAACCTTTTGTAATGACATGAGACGGGATTACAAATATTGCCTGATGGTAAAATGACAACCTTAGGAGCTCCCCATAGCCAATGATCTCTTGACAACAGTGGAGTTGGTTGCAGTGGAGCATGGCGTGAAATAGAGAGCCATTTCTCTGTTTATTTAACCATATAAGGAATTAAGTCCGTTAATCAATTGACTTGATATTGATAGCTGTTTACAGGTTTGGAAGTGGAATCCTTAAAAGTCTAATGCCATCGTGGCTGCGTTCTCTACGTTGGTCAGAAGACAGAGTAGCTACACGTGAAGCATGATTCTAATTGTCAAAATAAATTTTTATTTAGGGCAAAAATGATATAATCAATTTTTAATTTCTTGGATCTATCGTATTCGTGGCCATATAATAAATGAGTCCAAATTTTTTGTCTAATTTTTATGATATTTTATTGTATTCAGTTAATCTTAGTCACTTATTTATGCCTGATGATAAATGAGTCCCGTGGAATCCACATAAATGAGTGGCTGAGATTTACTAGACACAATAAAACATCATAAAATTGAATAGAAAATCTTGTTCCATAATAAATAGCATCTCGATAGGTGGCCGTTGCAGCTATCTAAGCTAAATTTGGCTACATTATCTCTTTACAGTAGACAGCGCGCTACACATAGTTGTCATTTATGTGAGTAAGATCCTGCCACCTTTCCATGGGATGTTCATTTCTGAACTAAAACGGTAACGTGTAACGGAAGTTGTCAGTAAGCCTATGGTTGGCTTAGTGACATTATCCAGACTTATTAGAAAAGAAAAAATAGAAAACTCAGCTTCCAAGAGTTTCCAGTTAAAGTAAAACAGAAAGAAAAGAAAAGAACAAAGTTGTGACCCTGTGGGATCTGTTGTCATTTTGAACAACTCAAGCGGGAAAAGGTGGTTCCTCCCTGTCCAACTAAAGCCGATTTGGTCCCTCAATTTCCAACTATATTAGTACCAGTTCACCAAGATCAATTTGTAGTTGAAGAAATAAAAAGACAATGGAGAATGTATAAAGACCTGAATGGGTTTGTGAAGTCAACAAACATTCTATGCAACAGAAGGGTATTGATGTAAATATGACTATTGCGGGATGGGATCTTGCGGAGGAGGATAAAAAGCGCTTGTTTCGGAGAGATTTGGGCTTAATTTGTCCCCTCATTCGCTCACGTTTACTTTCCAGTATTCATATACATAATAATATAATGTTGTTTACTTTCTAGAAACTGGAATGCAACCAATATTATTTTGCATTGGAAGTGACATAACATGATGCAGATCACATGTATATAATCGGATAGGGAATTTTAAAACAACTGAAACTGATACTATTAAGGAATACCCATTTGGCTGGAGATCAACAATTTTGGTTATTTAGGTGGAGTTTAATTTGCCTATCGTTGTTAGTTCTTAGCCCAGGCAATTCTTTTGTCCTGATCTCATAAAGTAGGATATTTGGTCCACAGTGTACATAGTCATCCGCACTACCACCGATCTACGTTCAATGACTTGTACCAAAAATCGAATCCAACTAAGAATATTGGTTACCCACGTGATTTGATTACCAAACTTTCGAAAATTTAAAACTAAAATTAAATAATTAAAGAAAATACATCTAGTGTTAAACCATTCTCAAGGGAATGCGTTTTCGCAATATAGTTAACGAGCATCAAATGGAGTGGTCAAGGTCTTGGAAGGAAGGAAGGAGAGAAAAAGAAAGGACAGTGTTAGGCAGATGTGAAGTGGGCCAGCAAAGTAAATTCATTAATCAACTGACGTCACCAGAGCCCCAGACGAAACTGATAGCTACTTAGAAACCACCAAACCAAATTCCTTTCTCCGCAATTCCTGGATATGCTTTTATAATTTATTCCCATGTTTACACTTTACACCTTTAACTTAATTTAAAGATAAATTATATTTCCCCCTTATTTTTAATCCAACATGCTGTAGGTAATTAATTGTGCGTTTACTTTAACTTGGATTATAATTACAACATGCATCTCTTCCATATGTAGTCCAATGTAAGCGGAATTGAACTTAAAATTTATAGAATAAGTGCAAGTGTACACTAACATTTTGCACTTACAAAATGTTGTACTTAGAGCTATCCAAAATTGTCTCTTTATTAAATAAAAATAAGATCGCATATTATCGAATCTTTTTAAATTTCGTGCTTTAGCAAGACTTCAACTGAGTGTTGATGAAGATCAAAATATTACACAATCAATTAATTCTTAAATGACATTTGAGAGGTGTTCACTTTTTTGTTTGAAATTAATTAATGAATTTGTTGCTTTAACAAATGATTGTCATAAATTTATATTAAATAAAACAAACACATAATAATAAAAAGATAATATAAATATAGAGACAAAATGGGTATTTTCAAATAATTTTTAATTATATCCATTCATCAATTTTTACTTAAGAATTTACAATATTTTATTTCCAACAAGTGAAGAGAAGTTTTTCATACAATTTCTTCTTTATTACAGATGAAGGATTATTTTTATAAAATATCATATTTTATGATGAATTAAGAGCGATCTTTTACGAATTTTATTCATAGTTAAGAAAAGTATATTCCAAGTAAATTCTTTAATTGTAATAATTATATAGCTCAAAACAAAACATTCTTACTTTCCTCATATTTAAAAAAAAGCTCAATATAATGTGCGGATGGTCTCTTTAATCTTTCAAGTTCTTTCCACAACTCAATAATAGTCTATTTATATAAATTAAAAAAACCCTTAAAATGACTGTTAGAGACAGAAACTACTTTTTGGGTACATTCGGAACTTGCTTCAGTTAGTCACATAAGTACCAATTAAAGTATCAGCTACTGTTATAGAAAGTCTCCTCTAGGTAACTTTTCAAACAGACCAGTTAAAAAGTTTTACAGTCGGTTGACAATGCAACCAAAGAACAATGTCCAGATTGGAATATAACATTTGTTAAAAAAATTGATTCAAATTTATAAATTGAATTTTGTTTAAAAAAATTCAAAACAAATTTCATTTTAATTATGAAAAGAATTATACGTTGTGCCATATATTCAAATGATCATATATTGATTAAGTTCCTATTTTTTTAAAATGACCAATATAAGAATGATTTGATTAATTTTAATTAAATCCTTATGAATTTTCTTAAATTGCATACCTTCTTTATTCATTTACTATTCTATTAATCACTACAAGTAAATTCATTACAAACAATATATTTTATTATCATCGCAATCATAATTTATGTGTAATTATTTAGTAAATATGAATTAATTATATAAAATATAAGATATAGATAAAAAATATAAAACTATAATTTAGAAATATATTTTCCATAACCATGATTGTAAAAGAAAATGTACTTATATCCCATAACAGTCACCTCAACCTGATTGTGACAGTAGCAGCTTGAGATTGAAAATCTAAATTGTGATGAGCAGTTGGTCACCACCGTACCAATTATGCGGTAACACAAGAGGGGAAAACGCAACAGAGGTATGTTTTGGACCGGCTACTTTGAATGAAGCAGCTAGCTTGTAGTAAGTGGTGGTACGTACGCATTGAAATCAATGGAGGGGCATGTGGGGTTTGATACAGCCGTAAGGATACTGCATCATTACTACCCTCTGCCTCCGCACCATTTTACTCACATAAATTTTCCGTCTACATAGTTTTTTTTCAATCACATATTTATGCTTTTCTTTTTGTTGCTAGCAAAAGCATTCAATGCCTATTTCCTTCTCATAAAACTAAAAACTAAAATTGATGGTCTCTCTCAAGAATCATGCTTCAGTCATGTGCTTATGTTTTCTCCTTTGGTAATGTATTGTTTCGGGATTACTTTTCAAGTAATGCATTTTTTCTGCGTGGCAATGGTTCCACCAATTTGCTGAATTTTCATATATATATATATATAATTGCAAGATTTTTATTCAAAAAAAATTACAAGATTCAAGGTACGGCGATTTGAGCGCGCAAAATTACGAGTCCCTTAAACGCACCTAACACTCATTATTGGACAGGTGACCAGCACGAGCACGAGCCCGAGCCCGAGCCGAGCCTCTCCGACCAAGCCTACCTCTCTCTCTCTCTCGCTCTGTCTTCCCAAATAACATATCTCCTAAACATAAACCGCAGCTCCGAATACCCACTTTGAATCTGTTCCTGTATGCGCATGGCCATACCCACTCTTCACCCATGAAAGCCAAACTCTACAGTACTAACACTCCTACTAATAACGGTTACGCCAGCGAAGGCCCCACCTGCGACACCAACTCGCAATGCAGACGACGGCTCCGCTCCAAAACTCTGTCCCATTCTCGGCGGGACAGCTTCACCGCCGGCGTATTTTCCCGGTGGAACGTCAAGTACCTCCTGGTTTTGCCCTTACTGTACATTATGGCGTTGATCATGTGCGTTGGTCAGTTCTCCGCGTTTCTTGCACAGACTACTTACCCTGTTGCTGTGTACAAGAGCCACCAGTTGTTTCAGAAACTTTGGCCTCATATTCAAGCTGATAATTCTACTGCTATCCAGGTTGTTGATTGTTGAGTCCTGTTTTGTTTTTTCTTTAACTTCTTCTGGATTTTGGTTTTTTATTTGATTGTTGCGAGAAGAAGACAAGCGAAAAGAGAATCTCTCTCGTCTTTAATGGCAAAATAAATGGAAAAGATGATGCTACTTTCGTCTCTTATATCTCGTTTTCATCCTCAGTTCTTCAATTAAATTGTCCTTTCTGAGACGTAATGTGAAGTGCGCCTTCTACGTTTGATCATGGTGGATGAGATTAAGGTGGAAATTTTAGATGGATTATGGGGTTATTTTTAAAAATGAACTAGATCATAAAGTGACTAAGAAGAAGAGAGTTCTCATGTCTTGTGACAGCAATTCGAAGGACGCTAGATACTAAATCTTTGTACCTTTTACCTACTTAATTCTGATTCTCAGAGCATGATGGCCATTTTCTTGGCGCAGTTATCCTCTGTTTGGCAATACAAAAGGAAGCTCAAAGTCCGGAGACCCTGTTCCAATTCAACTTACAAACCGAATTTCCCCATTGTAACAGGTGAAAGATTTTCCGATCTTGAATTTATCGTGTTATAGGATGATTTTAGCGTGTTATAGTTCGCGAATGTAGAATTCTCATTTTGCGGTGCATTTGTTCCAATAGTTAAAGAGAAAGATAATCCAAACTTTTCCCATTTAATTGTAGAGCCTTCTGGCCCCATCGGCTACCTGCTTGTTGAGGCAAATGGTGGTCTAAATCAACAGCGTTCTGCGGTGAGTCCTTCCCCATTTCTACTGGTCTGTTTGGTATACTCTTTCTTTTCTTTTTTTTTTATTTACAATTTTTGAGAATATTAATATGTGTCCGGTGTGCAGACCGCAATTCCTTAATATCCATTATATGCTCATACCTTGTTTCTGACACTTCCCTTGTGTGTATTAGATCTGTAATGCAGTTGCGGTGGCAGGACTTCTGAATACTGTTTTAGTTATCCCTTACTTCGACCTCAATAGTGTATGGATGGATCCAAGGTGAGCAGCTGACTTGCATCATTCATGTGTTTTAAATGTAAAGTTAAGGTGATAAGGTGTACTAAGTGAAAAACCTACTCACATGAAGTTAAAAGGTTGTAAGTGCCTAAAGACAGTATCGTTGAGTGTAAAAAACCAGGTGTAATTCTTTTTTGAAATTATGAAATGCCATTCTTTGCCCAACGTATGGTTTGGAATAAGACCACATTAGTTTAGATTCTGCAAGCATGCTGGGGGTGCTGCTATTTACTCTGTTATGTCTCTGTTTCCTATAATGCCAATATTCCTGAAATTACTATGCTTATGGTTATTAGAAGTTTAACCAGACTCCTATAATAATGTTAGTTATATTATCCTGGACACGAGAGATGGCTCATTGAAGTTCGTATGGCTTGTGTAATCTGACTCCTGTTAACGAACCTGTAGTCATTTAACCATATCAAATGCCTAACATCATGCTTAAGTAACCATATAATAAGTATACATGAAGATGTCAAAACATATACTATGAATTCTTTGCTGCAACGAATTTTCTTTCCTGAAAAAGTTATTGTATTGACCCTGAGTGTGTCATAAAGTGAAATCCACCTGCTTTATAGTGTGTTTGCAGATATATATGATGAAGATCATTTTATCAAAACTCTGGATGGTTATGTGAAAGTAGTGACAAAACTACCAGACGATTTGATGGAAAGGTATCAACACAATATCACAAATATTCCAAACTTGCGTGTCCCAGCTTGGGCTTCAGCTAATTATTACTTGGGAGAAGTTTATCCTGTTCTACGGCAGCAAGGGTATGTTCTGAAGCATGTCCTCTTTCTTTCTTGTCTAATTGTATGACATGAACGATAGTTTATCCCAACTTGAAATAGGAAATTCTGAGAGCAAGCTGAGAGCCAAAGGAAAGATCCTATGATATAAGGATGGCCGATTTGAGCATTGCAACTTTGTTGCGCTTGTCATTTTTCTGGTTTTTAAATATGTTAAATGATCCTATGATATAAGGATGGCCAACTTGAACATTGCAACTTTGTTGCTCTTGTCATTTTTTCTGGCTTTTAAATATGTTGAATCATACTTCCACATTGTTTATCTGGTGATTCATTTAGCAGGGTTGTCCGCATAGCCCCATTTGCCAACCGATTGGCGATGAATGTCCCTTCACATATTCAGTTACTAAGATGCCTAGCAAATTACAAAGCTTTGAAGTTCTCTTCCTCCATATCTGACCTTGCACAAAAGATGGTTAATCGAATGATTGATAAAAGCTCACAGACTGGCGGAAAGTATGTGTCTGTTCACCTCCGATTTGAGGAGGTACAACTGTTCTAAGCATGCTTTCTATTCTTTTCGTGTTGCTTATTGAAATAATACGATTTAAACTAATGATTGCTTAATATTTCTTGTCAAACTGTAGGACATGGTGGCCTTCTCATGCTGTGTGTATGATGGAGGAGATTCTGAGAAGTTTGAAATGGATTCATTTCGAGAACGATGGTGGAAAAATAAATTTAAGAAGAAAGACCGTATCATTATCCCGGGCTATAATCGTATAAATGGTCAATGTCCTCTAACACCCTTGGAGGTACTTCGGATTTCTTTCCTTCTCTTGCCTTTTGGTGACTTGGCATATTAATATGAGCCTTTGATACAAACACTCTTTAAGCTTCTGCTTCCTGTGGAACCTTTTCATTTTTGTGTAAAGACTCAATCCATTTCATGTATGATGATGACGCCTGTGTCCTCAGAATCTATTCCATGTCTGATGTCTTATGCCTGTATACTCAGAATCGTTTCATGTCTGATGACTGATGCCTGCTTTTCTATACATTCCTTGTTTCATGCATACTAATCTAAATCCACTAATAAATCAACAATAACATCTTCTTTTGCTTGATTTCTTTTCCTGTCAGCATAGGTTGGGATGATGCTTCGTGGTATGGGATTTGAGAGCAACACTTCAATTTATTTGGCTTCGGGTAAACTTTACCAAGCAGAAAGGTATTTAGCCCCGATGCTGAAAATGTTTCCTTCGATCTACTCCAAGGAGTCTCTTGCAACTCCAGATGAGCTTGCCCCTTTTAAGGTAAATACTTATAACAGCCTCCTATAAATCATGGTCAAGGAAACATTCATAATCTCTGCCATTTATCATTCTTGCTTAGTGGGATATATTTTTTAACTGAAGCTTGAGAATTTGGTTGCTCATCCAGGCATGCCTTAAGCTCTCTACCTTTGTACCTATTAGGGCCGTTAAGCTGTAATGTTTCCTTTTATCTCGTGATTTTCTTGACAAGAGTACTACTAAGGTTAACAAAGTGAATTACACTATCCCAGCAGATGAAAATGCATGTTAGATCAACATTTCTATCTTTTTTTCAATCTAGTTAGATTCATGATTTTATCTATACAATTTTGTTCAGTTTAACTTTTGTGTATCCAAGTGAATGAGTAGATCAGGCAGATTAAAACGGCAGAATTTATATGACACTAGGTGCATCTATGAGTTCATATGCATGTGCATCGTTTATGTGATTTTACTTTAATCGCGATGTCTCAGTGTATATATGCCACCGAATTTCTCATGTCTTTTGATCCCTGTCACAGGGCTATTCTTCAAGGTTGGCAGCATTGGATTACACCGTTTGTTTGTTTAGCGAGGTTTTTGTAACAACTCAGGGCGGCAATTTCCCCCATTTTCTTATGGGCCATCGCAGATTCCTTTTTGATGGACATGCGAAGACCATTAGGCCTGATAAGCGCAAGCTTGTGGTTCTACTGCAGGACATGGGAATCAGGTATTTGACGTCTACATTGCATTATATTTCTTTGTTGGTAATGCTTGATGCTTGTAGCAATATACCTGTGCAAACTTCAGTGTGAAGCCGTCATCCTGTCTTGATCAGTCCAAACTTGGCTTGCACCGTGGAAGTAGTTAAAGCATAATATGTGTCATGCACGATGTTGATGAGTGAATTTTGATATTTTATTCTTTTAATATTCAATTTAGGGAAGTATATCTATTGTTTGGTATTAGTAAAGTAATAATAAGAGTTAATCCTACGAAGAATTGATAAATATTGAACTTAATTTTTTAATTATTATCTAATTAGTAATGACGTGAAATTCTGTTGATTTAATTAAAGTTAAAACTAAATCCTCACTATTTTATGTCAATACAAGAATACTGAATAATAATAAAAAGAATATCAATTTTAAAAAATATTTAGTTAGGTTTTTCTTAATTACGTCTTATATGTTTATTCAATTAAAGGAGTTCTTTTATTTAGACTTGTTAAGTATCTTAGTGTAATAATTTGATACCTCTCACCTATTTTTAAGTAGATTAACTAATATCTCTATCTTATTATCTTTTTTCATATTGTCCTAAATTCTTTGAAGCTCCACAGAGGTTATTATAATATTGAAAGAGTCATGTGGGTTTATCTTCTAATCCCTATTCAATTTTTAATATATGTGCTGAAGACAATACACGTAAGTACTGTCGAGTATATCTATTTGTAGATAAAGTTAGACTAATTTCTCGCTTGTATATGGTTAGTATTAATAGCAATACATATGAATAGAAACCTTTATTTAAAATTGAATAAAATAACATACGATTATTCGTTAAGATATAGAAGTATTTACTATTTAGTCACATATCATCCTTACAAATGCGAAAACAATAGTTAAAATGAAGGCAGCATTCCTTGATGTAATATAAAATTCTAAGGTATCCTTTGTTGAAGATCGCTTCTATAGAATGATTTTTGATCTCTGTTGAAATGACTCTCGAATGTGTTCTCTAAGTGGGCAGTTAACCCTAATTGAAAACTCTAATTTTCATCGCCTTATATAATTTTTGTCCATCATATATACGGTTTTGGATATGATCGTGTATCTTTTTGCCAAAATTTTGGATTGGAATACAGGTTTGAAGCACTTGTATTATAGGTTGTATATTACCTTCAGCCTTATTCGAGAAGAACTTGGGCTAATACACGACCGTATATTACTAAATTGTATTCAGTCATAAATAGTGTTTTCTTCATATTTTGACTCGTAAACCCCTATATTTTCTTAGTTGTCATTTCTCAAATAACGCTTCCACAATTATTTAAAATATGATATAAAACCAATTATATTAAAATAATTTAGATAAAAGATATAACAACATACTATAAAAAGATATGTGCATATTTTATATACATCAAACGTCAGAACATGTATAGTCCTTTGGGAGTCCTGCTTGCTGGATGTAAAATGGGCCTACTTTGTCGTAATAGCAATATTCTGGAGTTAGAAAATAGGAGTATGCATTGCAGATTGTTTACTTGTTCGGCATTTTATGTGACAATTGGATTTGGATAGATTTTGAGGTATGGACCTATGGTTGTTGTGAAACTAAAATCTAGAGATTTGTATTACGAGGTTCCACCCAGGATTTTGACAACAATGTACAGATTCGATAATGCAGTTTCTACTAAATGATTTGACAGCTGGACGGCTTTCAAAGGTCAAATGGAAGCAATGCTGACTGAAAGTGATCGCAAAGGAATGATGGTACCCAGAGTGAAAAAGATCAACAGAAAAACTTCCATCTATATGTATCCTTTGCCAGAATGCGGGTGTCTCCAATACCATAACTCAACACTTGGATCAGGCCATCCAGTTAACTTTCATGATGCCCTGATCGAGTCCATTAGATGACATAGTTTATCATCATTAATCTTGTACATTCAACAGCAATACCCACCAAGCATACTGCAGCCTAGGCTATTCTCTTGAACGCTAGCTTTCTGCCGTCCATTGCCAATGTTCTGCTGTGCAAAGAGAAGCAGATGGTCATTGCAGTTGTTACACTTACAGGTGTGTGGTGGAATTCCAATTTTGAGTATCCGAGGAGTTCTCCATTATAATCATACGTCTTGCTTGAAAACATAGAAGCTCTCCTCCACATCAGTTTTGTTTTGTTGTCTAGTTTTCAAGCCTTGGTTTCTAGTAGTTCTCTGACATGCGCTGCGTTGGATTTTCAAGCTTTCGACTATTGAGGTCTGAGATTAAGTGTGCCATAGTTTTACATCAAGACTGTAGATATGCAAATAGATTTTTTCACTCTACTTTCCTGTAAGAACAAGCGTAGCAGATACTTTTGCATTCATATACGCTTAGACTGCTTCCACATGTTTTAACTGCTTGATTCGGCATGATTATTGTTTTCTGAGACACCCACTGGTTATTGTTTTGTGACAACTGACCCAATGGATTGATTGCTCGGATGACCTACCGATCTTGCCGAACTAAAACTTGAACCCAAAGCAAGCGGATGTCAGTCATAATTTGATTCATTTCAAATTCCATTTTATAAAAGACTAGTTCAAATACAAGACCGTGATAGATACGTAGATAGACACTATTTTCATAATTCTTATATCGTGATTAAAAACGACATGTCTAAATGGTCTGTCCAACCTGGGCAATGGAGTCGGACAAATATATTCAACAATATTAAGTTACAGGGCAAGCGTCAATCTTGACCTCTTGTGGGTTTCCTGCTTATCCCGCCATTATAGGGAACTCCATTAAGTAGTTAGCTTTCACAAATAACGATAATGGATTTGAAGTGCATTGTGGCAGCTTTGCGTCATTGTGGGCGATTTCACGCTATCAAACAAGGAAAAGTTTTTCAGTCTCATTTGATCAAAACTGGGTTTTCTCATAACGTTTATGCGGCGAACAACTTAGTGTCAATGTATATGGACTCCACTTTTTTAGAGGAAGGACGTAAAGTGTTTGATGAAATGCCTAATAGAAACATTGTTACTTGGACGACGATGGTCTCTGCATACACCAATAGCGGTCAACCTCAAGAAGCTATAAAGTTCTACACCCAGATGTTGGATTCCAAAGCAGAGGTGCCCAATGGTTTTATGTATTCCGTGGTTTTAAAAGCTTGTAGTCTTGTGGGAAATATCGAACTAGGTAGGCTGATTCATGGAAGAATTGCTGGAGAGAAATTAGATAATGATATTGTTTTGATGAATACCCTTTTGGATATGTATGTTAAATGTCGGAGTTTGAATGATGCAAGACAAGTTTTTGATGAAATCATTTCTACCGCAAATTCTACATCATGGAACATTATTATTTCAGGGCATTGTAAAGAAAGGTTGATGAAGGAGGCAGTGGATTTGTTTCGTCGAATGCCGGAGCCTAATAGTGCTTCTTGGAACAGTATCATTGGTGGTTTTGCAGATAATGGGAACTTGCGTGCATTGGAGTTTGTGTATAAAATGCACCATAAAGGCTTTAAGCTTGATGAGTTCACATTTCCTTGTGCTCTTAAGACGTGTAGTTATGTTGGTTTCTTGGATATGGGGAAACAAATTCACTGTTACGTTTTGAAGCTAGGTTTTGAGTCTAGCTGCTTTACATTGTCAGCACTTGTGGATATGTATTCAAATTGCAATGCATTGAAAGCAGCATTGAAGTTGTTTCATCAAAACTCTGGTTCCAGCACCTCATTTTGTGATAACTTGGCACTTTGGAATTCTATGCTTTCTGGGTATATTGTTAATGAAAAAAATATATCTGCTATAGCTATGCTTTTGCAAATATATCGTTCTGGTTCATGTATGGATTCTTACACACTGAGCAGTGCTTTGAAGGTCTGCATCAACTTGCTCAATTTGAGACTGGGGATTCAAGTTCATGGTTTGGTTGTTTGTAGTGGGTATGAATTAGATTGTGTTGTCGGAAGCATTCTTATAGACCTCTATGCAAAAGTGCGGAAGATTAGGGATGCTTTTCTACTCTTTAACAGGATTCCTAAAAAAGATACTGTTGCTTGGTCTGGTTTACTCATGGGATGCTCCAAGGTTGAACTAAACTCTCTATCTTTTTCATTGTTCAGGGATATGATTAATCTGGACCTTGAAATGGATCAATATGTTGTTTCCAGTGTTCTCAAAGTTTGTTCAAGTTTAGCATGTCTTCAACGTGGTAAACAGGTTCATGCTTTTTGTATAAAGAGTGGATATGAAGCAGAGAGAGTTACACTCACTGCTCTTATTGATATGTATTCTAAAAGTGGTGAAATTGACGCTGGTTTAGCTTTGTTTGATACCGTTCATGAGAAGGATGTTGTGTGTTGGACAGGGATTATTGTAGGATGTGGACAGAATGGAAGGGCAACAGAAGCAGTTGAACTTTTTGAAGAGATGGTCCAAAAAGGGTTAAAACCAAATGAAGTTACCTTTCTAGGTGTACTTAGTGCCTGCAGACATGCTGGTTTGATTGAAGAGGGATGGTCCATCTTTAAGTCCATGAAACTTCATGGCCTTCAACCTCATCTAGAACATTATTATTGTGTGGTTGATCTTCTTGGTCAAGGTGGGCATTTCAATGAGGTAGAGGACTTAATTGTTCAGATGCCATTCAAGCCTGACAGAACCATATGGAGCTCCTTGCTTGGCGCCTGTGTAACTCACAGGAATTCTAAGCTTGTTGGTGCAGTTGCTGACCACCTTCTTGCTACCTCACCAAATGAACCTTCAGTTTATGTAATGCTTTCAAATGCTTATGCCACTCTGGGAATGTGGGATAGTCTCAGGACGGTAAGGGAGGCTAGTAAAACACTGGGCATCAAAGAAGCTGGAGTTAGTCGGGTTGACATTTCATTTTAACTTTTCATGCATTAGTACATTGCACGTCTGCAATGATTGTTAAATCAGGCAGTCAAAATGTTAAGATTATTAGTCATTGTTTGCCCGAGCTATGGACATAAGGCGACACCCTGTAAATATGTTGAGGAAACCTGAAATGCCGAAAATAACTGCAAATACTGATACAAGCAATCGAACTCAATAATAAGGTAGTGACAAAGCTTTGAAGCATGTTATCAAAATCATTCTTCACATGTTCTTATGTTTGATGTGATTTGGGGATAGGATCAATTATACATTTGTCTACTCCAGTTTCAGGAAACATTCTCGAAGCAAGTACCCTGATGAGACATATTTTTGCATATGAGCGAGCTTTCAGCATGTGGCTCTAGGATTTTCCTGGTACAGACACACAAGATTTTAACTGGTCAACCTCTGTATTACATTTTTCTGAACTGATTTTGTGTTAAAAATAATATTATTACTTTTTGGTTTTCATAAGGAATCAGTGGGAGGGAAGAAAGTTTACTTTCAGTGCACAGAAAGAGAAGAAAGAAAAGCACCTACAGGTTTGGTCCTCCTGCAATGTTTGAGATTCCTCTGCCCCTGTTGTTCATCTCTTAAGATGTTTCACTGTTTCTGTACTATATAGAATAGTCATATATATGCTGGTTAGTTCGCTTAACAATTAAAATATATCTTCGATGTTAGATTGGATTCAATTTTTAACTGCTATTTCAGACATGCTTATGTCTCTTTTTTAAAAACAATTTTCTAAAAGTTCAGGATTCTTGTCTCCCAATTGATTTCAAGCTTTTGAATCTGCAAATTTGCAGATTTGTCGTCACCCCGATACCTCATTTATTTCCCATTCCCTCTCACTAAGCTGGACATGATGCATAAAGTTCATTTTACCATGCTGGTAAGTTGATAGTGAAGCTTTACATGTATGCATATGTATCTTTCCGTTGCATGTATTTGTTTTTTATTGTTGATGATTATTTCCTTAATGAAACAAAAGTGAGATACAATATTCTCGATGAGATATATGACATAGCAAGCCAGTTGAAACTGACTAAATTTTATGGGGTTATGCATCCATCCTCTAGCCTCAGCCTAGTGCAGCAGACAAGCATTACTCTGAATCGGTTGAGAAGTGCTACCGTACCGTCTTTACCTTAACATCAAGGATTACGAATATTTTAGCTAGTGAAGGAAAACCTGACGTTCCATACTATTGTGGTATTTGTTATGATCACGTACCCATCCAACGTCTCTATTTGATAGCATGGCTTAAGGTCCGCTCACAACTCAACAGACGATGTGGTATTTATTATGATCACGTACCCATCCAACGTCTCTATTTGATAGCATGGCTTAAGGTCCGCTCACAACTCAACAGACGATGACATTCGATCTTTTAATAGTCATCATTCACAAAATCTGAGTTCGTCAATCTGTAAATAACAGGCCACTTCTTGAGGTTGCATACTCATTCCTTATTGTGGACTTAGAAAAAGCTTCAAGGGTGAAAGAAAGGATAAGGTGGTCCAAAATGGGTTAACCCTGTTCCACCCATTTGATGATGATGCAACAAAAACAACCAAGAAATGCTAACGTGACGAGGTTCCATCTTTTTACCAGCTCAGTTGTCACTGTTAATGCAGATGGATACCTTGCTTTTGAAAATCCTTCATTCCCTGTTGGTACATAGTTATTGGCTTGTCTTTGTACAGTTTCTCGCGTTAAGTTGCTTTCTTCTGCTTCTAATGCCTGCCATCATTTTTCTTTTCCTTTTAGACAAGTGCAATAGTTTGTGTTTAGTTACCATTTATTATTTGGTATCACCTGCATCTGAAAAAGAGCATGTAAAGAGAGATTTTTAACTGCCAAAAATACATTGGAGATTCATCTTAAAGTGACGCGTTGGGGTGATGTTAAGAAATGAAGACAGGATTCTATCTCACACATAGCGGATAGCAATGAAACTTTTTTGATTGATTTTTTGAAACTTAAATTTTATAAAATGATTAACACGTAAATCATAATAAAGTATGAAATGTAATTCGTATCTTATTATGATATTGGATGTTTTTCTTTATCATTTTCTTTAAATTGTTTCTAAAATTGACCTATCTCAACTACCATAACAATATAAGTGTTTGTTTGGTCTCTAATGATATCTATATAACGTATTAAGAGAATTCTACAACAATTACAGATAGAGTTCGGCAAGGAATGCTAACATCATTAGTTCTTTAGGTCTATTTATAATAAGTTTTGGACATTTTAAAATTTAATTATAATTTTAATTTTAAGTAAATACTAATTATGTCTAAATAAGATTCAATATTTTATATTGATCCTTATTTTGTAAATATTTCATATTTAATTATAAAGTTTCTTAAATTTTACAATCAAGTCTGACTTGATTAAAAACATATTTTCTCTCTTTAACTCATTCTTTGTATATGACCTATTAGGTTTTTAAATATGTTGATAATATATATAAATTATAATTCTAAATCATATTTAGGATTAGATAAATCAAATTCCTTTAATTTGTTTTTAATTATCTAATTAAATGATTTATATCCATAGATTGTGATTGACGTTTAGCAATACATCATAACCACCTAAATATTTAGAAATGTCAAAGTAATTTTGGCTAACATTTTTGTGCATGATTTTTTTTCATATAAGTCAATATTTTTATCATACAATATTTCGATTAATAATTGATTCAATTAATAAAAAATTTAAATTATTTTACAAAATATCAATCTATTTTGACCGAAGATTTCCCGATTCAATACTAACTAAGAACAATTAAACATTTTTCTAATCACTTTAAAGTGATAAATCTTTTGTTAATTACTTAATTACCTCCATATAATTCATGTTATATTTAATAACTATTGTCTTGGCTATTTTTGACTAGAATAGGTCATATGTAGTATCAAAATATAGTCATCCTTATATAAGATAACTTTAGAGATCTCAAGTCAAAAGATCACTTGTACAATTACAACAACAATAATTTCATAGACATACAAGTAATGTCCAAATGTAATTCTCACATGGGGTCAATTTAGTAAACTTGTTCTTTAATAAATACCCATATATTTGTTTAAATATCTTCATATTTTAGTTTATGAGATTGACTACTTCATTGATAAGAAAAATCATAATATGTCATAATTTTTTTACGCTACATTAATGTCCATTCTTAACAACATAATGACTATGAACTATTTAAAGATAATATATAAATGCAATATGAATATCATAATTTGGATCTCATCATAATTCCATTTATAATGTATACTTACCCATAAAATTTATCATTTATATTTAAATAAGTAAAAGATAAAGAATGTCTTTAAATAAATATTCCATTAATCTAAAACCAATCAGTTGGTTGTAGGACATAAACCAATAATCACTCACTTGCATTAAGCCAATTGTTTATGTATCTTATACCTTATTACCATGCTATTACTGAAATAGTAGTTTAGAGAGAGAATTCTCCAAGATTTTCTATAATCAACGTTTGCTTAAATCATACAACATTCGTCTTAATTATCATCATAATTAAGAGAAATTGCCTAAATATATACTTAGATCTTTGATGAGACTTTAGCTCCTTTTGCGTGTCTAAAGGCTTTAATGTTCTATAATATATTAAAGCCTGAACAATGTAAGGAACTATATTAAGTTCATTAAAGAATTTCTTGATCTAATTAATAATTTTCACTAAATGAAAAATATATTATGACTTTATTAACAACCATTGTGTATTGGAACCTTTCAATCTCAAAATAATATTATTTTAAACCAAATTACCTTAATAAAGATTTTCTTCTAAAATTAATATCCTTATAACCTTGAACTTAAATATTAGCTCACATATAAAATAATGGATATCTTTGATACTTTATGAGTATGGGATATCTCAAATAATAAACATCTTTTATACATTATTTATGTACTTGGATTATAATAGGTAAACAACTTCCATATCTATCTCTATAGATCTAATTCCTATAATTAAGTGGTTATCTTTTCATATCCAATAAGAGTTGTTCTTGGACAATTATATTTTCAACAATTAAAAATATGAGTTGAATTTATCATGAAAGT
>JANVCL010000006.1:9815266-9836682 GCA_026546855.1 Erythroxylum incrassatum | reverse complement strand
CGATACCTCGCCGTTATAAATCTCGCATTCTACGAATAAATTCCTCAATCCTTTTTATTGTTTAATCACGATTTGATTTTTAAAGCGGGACATCGAGTTACAAAAGGGATAGGTAGATGTCGGGAATCAAGAAAGCTTATTTGTGGAAAATATTTTCTTTTTGAAAATTAGAACAAAGACAGTATTAAAAAAAATCCAAAACACATTCTCGTCGCACGAACATAGTTACAATTGATTTGCGCTTATATAAAAATATTAATAAATACCAATTACAATAAAATATTAACTTTATTTTTTTAAACATTATATTTTGATAAAATCTAAATAATTAAAAATATCACTTTTTTAAATTTTGCTTTTAACTTTTATCTTTAAATAGTTTAAATCTTCAAAATATTTTAAAAGTTGTGTATTATTTTAGAATAATTAAATTGTTATAATCCTAATGATTGTGTATTAGTAATTAATGTCAAATATTTAATACTATTTATTAAATAAAAATAAATTTAAATTGCGATAAAAAATGAAACCAAAGTAATAAAAACTATAAATTATAAAAATAAGAAAATTTTAACTAAACAAAAATTATCCATTTTGAAGAGCAATAAAAAAATAATTTATAGCAGTGATAATAAATGAAAACAAAAATCAAAATCGTAAATCACAAAAAGAAAAAAAGTAAATCTTATCCGTTTTGATTATTAATGTCACGGTAGTTAGATTTTTATTACTGATAATAAAGTAAAAGATATAAACCTCTAATATAATTTAAGAAATCTTAAAAATGTATGCGATATGAATATCATATGTGAATTAATTAAATGTTAGTAATATAATAACTTAATTCAATTATTAAACTTGATCTAAGTCAATTAAATTTAAATTAAATTAATAATTTAAGATAATTACAATACATTATTAGTTTGAGTCAAATTTAAATAGTTTAGTTCAAATCTAAGAGTTACATTGAATCATCATATACATAATATTTGATTAATCCACATATCTATACCACATATTTTGTTGTTATTTTTTAACTAATGTCAAGAAATTTTTTTCTAAAATAATCAAAACTAAAAAAATAATTTGAAAAATTTTAAAGATTAATAATTTTTTTCTAAAACTATTCAAACTAGAAAGAGACATATATCTTTTACTCCTACTAATAATTAAATATTAGATAAAATTTAAAAATAAATTAATTAAAAAATATTTTCTAGTTTTTTAAAATTACAAAAACTAAAATAAAATAAATAATTTAATTAAATTAAGAATTAATAAACAATATTTAGCAATTAAATAATATATATTTAATAAAATAAAAATAAAACTAGAAACCAATTTTTATAGTTTTCATAAGTTTTGAAGTAAAAATGAAAATGAATAATTTAAATAAATAATTTTTAACTGAATTTAAAAATAAAAACAAAAAATCAAAATCCAAAGTGAAAACAAACAGTCACTAAAATAAAAATCAGATTCAATAAGTTATACAGTGAAACACACTTAAAGCTTACCTTAAACGTAACACGTCCACTGCGGAACGCCTAAAAGTACGTCCACTGCAGAAGGCGTAACACTCTAAATTGAAGCAAAAATGCTAGCCTACTCTGATTTCTAAAATCTGCAAGATCTATCAGGGCTTGCTGTCAATGTAGTCTCTAATCTGTTCTTCAAATACATCAAATAGTTTCATCCTAAACAGTTGATTAAATGTGCAAAACAAAATGAACACATCAACCACAAACAAAAAACAGAAATTTCCTTGAAAATCTATTCGTGCAGCAATTGGAAGCATCCATGACATTACAGTATAAGAACGTGGAGGGCTGTGCATGGGCTAAATGTGCCGCAGGAACCTGGTAGGAGTCAAAATTCCTCGGCTAAATCACTTGTATGAATTGATCTACTCGCAAGACCAGCTTGTACGGCTTCCAGGAATTGATTTCTGTAGTGAGACGTATATCTGGAATGAAACACGACATAAAATTCGCTACTCATTCGTGGACGAAAGATTGTAAGCAGCTTCTGCACGTGCTTCCTCCAACTTCATGATAAGCTCCTTCATGAAAGGTGTGTTTGTTCCATGAGTTATTCGCAATATACCAACTGCGTTGGTCAGTGATTGTACAGCATCATTTGTGTCACCAAGCAACCTGTAGTAACAGCTGCTAATTTACTTTTAAATGCTTTGGAAAAGCACTTCTCTATGTTAGCAACTAAAGGAGTTTGAACTTTTCTGTCTTTGTTTACTTTGAAATGAGATTTTTCTGGTTATTCGCCATGTTCTTTTGACAGTAAATACATGTACTTATTTCTTTTTTCCTAGCACGGACAGACAACACTCTGATTTTACTGAAAATTTGAACGGTTAGGCATTCCACTCAACCTAAATGCTACAACCTATTTGTAGCAAAAATTTCTCAACTATAAGAGCCTAGGGAAAACAACAGGACTTTATATAAGAAGAGTGTTATTAGTCTTCAGGAAAAACAAAATCGTGTAAAACTAAGACAAAGATAAACATAAGTGAAGTAATTAACTAAACGTAATGAGATGGACTTCTAACCATTCAAGTTTCCCACTGGTGTAATACTGCAATCCAGGCAAAGGATGAAACTTTGGATATACTCCTGCAATGAAACAAATCGATCAGTTCTGGATGTCAACTTCGAAATGATGTCTAAAAGTAAAAAATATGGAGAATGCTGTTGCTTGAGCTGAAAGATGCACTACACATCCAAAAATTTATATACCATGGATGTCAAGAAATCTGCACTGCATTGAAGGTAATTTGAAAATCATACACAAATAAATACCACAGGGAAAGAGAAAGTAAGCTAATTCACTATGGAAGTGAATATTACGCCACTTCAGGATAATTTAAATATTTGTATGACTTTGCAGATAGAATTTCCATGAATATGTCATTTGGTTGTACCATACCAAACTCTCAATGACGAATCAAACAGCTTAAGGATACTTATGATGTATTGCCCACTCAGAATAAAGTTGAAGTAGGACATACTCAGATAGACAGGAATAGTCAGTCTGCAATAATATAGTGCCTCTCTCCAGTCTTCTGCCTCCATCAACAACTGAAGATAATATAACCCATCAAATTGCATATAGGAAAATTTATTGCAAATACAAATATTAGACTACCATATCGAGAATGATTATTACTATTTTAGAACAATTACTGAAGAAAAAAGGAAGGTCAGAAAAATACCTTAATAAGTTGTTCTCGAGTTTGAATCAAGCTAACTGAAAAGGGATGGAACAGATTCCTTTGGAGTCTCTCAATCATTTTATACACACAAATAATTTCCTGATTATCTAAAGTAAGATAAGGATTGAGCCTTTTTTGATCCCTGTGAAGCAACCAAGAAGAATATAGCTGAACCGACACAACTGAAAGACTGTCTATCTTTTGCAGTTGGGATATGGTTGCTGTTGCTTGAAAGACTGAATGGGGAAAATTGACTAAAAAATGACTAACATTTGTCATCAAAACAACGAGAAAAGGATACTACCAGAGGAAGCAGACTTAGGCAACTTGTCTGAGATAGCTTTTACTTCAGTTGATATCTTTTTCACCTCTTCCTTGCTCCTAAGAATGCCACATTGTTGGCAAATAAATCCTTCGTCGTCTGCACTTCCAAATGTAAGAAATTGAAATGTCTGCATACCCCAATTAATTGTAAAAATATATCACATACCAGAATCACCAATCAAGAAACCATTGCATCTCTGATCTCTGCACCTATAGCCTTCCAAAATTGCACTTTCTTCAATGTCATCACGCTGACCCTGCAAATTCATTCAAAAAATGCCACTGTTCTCTTTTAATGAACGGTCAAGTAAATTTAAGAACTTTTATCAGGCCCAACTGTTCTTTCCAGTTATACAACTAAGTTCCAAAAAAACTAAAATAAGATAATTAATACAAGCAATCTTATACAGTGCTCTAGCACACCTTTACCTTTCCCTGTTTCAAAATCAAGGTAGATAGCCTTAAATTTGCACAAGTCATTAACCAAGATATAAAATTTTAAACAGATAAGTCTTGGGGGAGAGGTGCCAAGATATGTACCACAGGGGATGCAAAACAATATGCATGATGACACGAATACGGAATAAGCATAAATGCATCTGCTGTAAACTAGATAAACAGAAAGCATCTTAATGTTGACTGCACAAAGTACCACTTTGATGCAGCGGGGACATGTGCAAACAAAAAAGTATTGTTCTTTGAGAGCCTTTTGCCGAGTCACAGTGCTTGCAGCAGTTTCTATGTAAGTTATTGTTACCTGGCAAAGCCATCAGATGAATTGCAGTTTAGAGTTGGCACAAAGGGATGCATCAAATATACTCAATGTTAAAATCAAAAATTTGATAAGGTAAAGCAATAAATCAAGACTTGAAGACCACTAATCAAATAGCTGAGCAGAATTGAGTTGTAAACTGAGATGTAATTACAACTACCTCAAACACAGGCACAGATGTTAAAACGAGAGTAAGTCAGAAAAAAGTCTCATACTGCAATGACTCATTTTTCTTATTTAATAACAAAGATAGTCCATGTTAGTGGGGAAACATCATTAAAAGTGTCAAGGACGAACAGAAGAATATGATCTGCTTAATACTTCCAATGAGAAGACACGTAGTAAGCATGCTTACTGTCTCACCCACTCAAATTCAATCTTGGAAAGGCAATCATATCAGACAGATTACTGTTTTGTTTTTTGCCACCGTCATCACAGTACAATCAAGTGTAGTTTGCATTCACATACATTTTTTATGTGACTATTGGCTTCGAATTTCACCCTGGCCTTTTTCACATTAATGCCCAACGTGATATAACTGCAGAAACAAATAGATCCGCTAAGATGTCTACATTCACCCACACATGCATCATACATGTATATACTCAGATACAACAATTCTACCTCTGGGATTCAAATACTTTCCTAATAGATTCAACTCTTCATATGGCTCAATGCATTTACATAATTCTGAAAAAAGGACAGCTGAGCCCATCTAATACGTTTGAACAAACAAGTCCAAGATTCAATTACATATAACATTTCAAGAACAGTTTGGTAGTGGAATGAATAGTAAGAGTATGTCTTACCTCATCACCTTTCGGTATGGGTTGTATAGCTCGTACAACAGCTGACCTTCCTTCAAATATCAAAATAGCATTTGGCAAGCAGCTGCACCATCAGACATGTTCAACAACACAAACAACATAAAATACTAAAGTAGAGGCCCACCAATTTGACAATTTGATTACCTATGATTTATTATGGAAATAACAGGGTAAACTCCTGTACCTAAAGGTCTCAGTTCACTGTCACAAATGGTATGGGCATTGCAAGCAAGCTGCGTTTAATTGTCAAGGATCAGATAAAAACCAAGCATAAAGAAGACAGTATCCAGCTGCGACTTGCCTAGAGGCAACACATAGAATTTTTTGCATCAAAAAGAAAACCAAGTGATAATGTATTTGTAGCTGTATGACAATAAAATCTAGATTACTCACTTATGCATCTTTGCACTTCACTTGCGCAGCAAATTTAAATGCATGTGACGTCGACTATATAACTGGGATAATTCAAGTATTAATAAAATACAATAAGTTCTAAATCAAGTTTCCAGAAACAGTAAAAATGCCACTTCTTGTGTAGTGGCTCAATGTACAAGCTATTATCACCCAGGTTCTCATAAGGAACTTGAGGTCGGTACTATCATCAACTACTCAACTGAAACATAAATGTGAATGAAAGTGAACAAAATGCAAAGATGTGAATACTATAAGTTGAGGACCTTAGAGAAGTTCTCTGCAATATCCTTTATATTGATATCGGACCACTGCAAGATCCAGCTGACAAGGTTGGCCATCTGTGCATACAGCACTAGTTGCTTCTCATCAATTTCTTTCATGTCTTTACAACATTGAAGGTTAAACAAAATATCAACCAGTGGAATCACACAAGACATCATGAAAAGGCACTACTTTTAATTGATTAACCACAAGAAGGTAAATTAGAAGGATACGAGAAACCAACACCTCCACCAAACTATAATTGTCTGTAGCTGTTGTAGGGATGATCTGGCAGTTAAAACATAAGGGTAATTGATTTAGCTTTTAGACTACCAAGGAAGACAAGACAATGAGCTAAAGGTTCTGCAATAGAAAAACCAAAAGTAACATGGCTAGAGTGATCAATATTGCAACAAGTGAAGGATAGGATATCAAATTGTAATATGATAATAAGCAATGATTTGAGCCACTACAAATTAAAAGGAAAAACAAGAGAACTCCCGTTATAAAACTAGACGACATATTAATCAATTACCTTGTCAGTTTGCAATTTTTTCCTAAGGAAGAGTTTGATCATCAAGCGTATGGAAGGAGTAACAGATTTTCGTTTGTCCTTCTCAAGTTTAGCAAGAGCACCGCATTCAAGACGATGCAATTTCCACTCCAACTTCTGTGAAGTAAACGAAAAAAATCTCGTTATTTCTAAGTTTCCAGAAAAGAACAACTATAATCGAATCGTGCGCTCATTTTCTCGCATTAGATAACCCTTCCAGTTCACACGCTGTCATTAACTTTTAATCCTAGGAAGTAGAAAATTAAACGCACTCACTTGGCATGAGCTCCCACAGTACCAAACAACTTGACAACCAGAGCACTTCTTGAGGTTAGTTGACGCGAAACACCCATCACATCTCCACTCAGCAGTAGAATTCTTCGGTGCACAGACATATGGCTCTTGGCTTAGAATCACATCTCCTGCAATACAGCACCAAACGATACTTCAGGTAGCGCAAAACCAAAGCTTGCAACTCTTTAACCAATTCGCAGTGAAACAAAGAGAAAAAAAAAACCTGGATTGAAATCCTTGGTTGTGAGCAGAGACCTCCCTTTCTGTGGATGATTAGCGACTGTCAATCCACGTTCTGCTAAGACATTTCCCAGGTCTTCCATAGACTCCACTCGAAGCTTCACTACCTCCAAAATTTATTTCCTCTGAATTCCTAAGAGTAGTAGTAAGAGATAGTCACGTCTTCCTCGATAAGTCCTCCTAATTTGAGTATTATTCTCAAACTAAAATATGTACACGAGAATGAGAAAATAACAAAATTAATAAAAGTTTTAGGGATGGAAATAGGTCGGCCCATATATCAGCTCAGCTAATTTTTTTAAAAATAAAAAGTATAAAAATAACTTTTTTAATTAGGCCTGATCTTGGGTTATCTAACCCTAACTTTTCTAAACAGAATGATATAGTTTTACTTAAAATAGATAAGTTTTAAGTCAACCTGAGCTTGAGCTTGAGCTTGACCCATAGGCTGACCCATTGAAAATACTTGAATATAGACCTGTGGGTTGCCCATTGCCATCTCTAGAGAGTTTCGATGAAAGTACATACAATAAATCACATAATGGAACTGAATCCCATTCGAGCAACATGATCTTTAAAACTCTTTAGTGGCATGCCTTTTGTTAAAGGATCATCAATCATTAATTCAATGCTAATGTGTTCAACGACCACTTTGTTCTCTTTGACATGTTTCCTAGTGGCCAAATACTTAATGTCGATGTGCTTACTTCGACTGCCACTCTTATTGTTTTTGATCAAGAAAACTACAGCTAAATTGCCACAGTACATTCTTAGTAGCTTAGAAATGGAATCCATAATTCTAAGGCCACATATGAAACTCTTCAACTATACACTATATGATGTAGCTTTAAAATAAAAATTGAACTTAGCCTCCATGATAGAAGTAGCAGTTAAAATCTGCTTTGAGCTCCTCTAGGATAAGACTCAACTGGCAAACATAAACACCTATCCAGATGCTGATTTTCGTGAATCAACACAACCAGTAAAGTCTAAACATGAATAGCCAACTACCTCGAGATTTTCACTTCGCTTATACGTAAGCATGTAATCTTTGGTCTCTTTAAGATACCACATCACCTTGTTGGCAACTCTCTAATGGTCTATACCTAGGTTGCTCTGATATCTTTCTAACATTCCAATAACAAATGCAATGTCAGGTCTTGTACAAACATGAGCATACATTAGGCTCCTTACTGTAGAAGCATATGGAATATTTTTCATTTGTTCCCTTTCAAGCTCATTTTTCAGGCACTAGTTCACATTAAACCTATCACCTTTCATAATAAGTGCTATACTCGATATACAATCTTCAATCTGAATCTCTCTAAGACTTTATTCATATAGGTTTCTTGGGTTAGACCCAAAATGCATTGAGATCTGTCCCTATCGATCTTAATGCCAATGACATAAAGATCCCTCACTCGTATCCTTCAAATCAAAATTCTTAGAAAGAGATTGTTTCACCTTATATAGAACACCCTTGTCATTGGTGGCAAGCAGATTATCATCCACATACAGAGCAAGGAAACAAATTTTACTCCCATTAACTTTCTGGTATATGCATTGATCCATGACATTCTCTATAAAACCATATGAAGAGATGATATCATAGAATTTCAAATACTATTGACGGGAGGCTTGTTTTAATCCATATATGGATTTCTTAAGCTTACACACCAAATGATCACCATCATTAGAGGAGAATCCTTCTAACTGTTTTATATAAACCTCTTTCTCTAGATCTCCATTCAGGAAAGTTGTTTTCATAAAATTAATCTGTTTGATGTAGTTCTAAATCAAAATAAGCAACCAATGTTATAATCACTCGTAAGGAATCCTTCTTAGATATAGGAAAAAAGGTCTCTGTGTAATCGATTCCCTTTTGTTGAATAAATCCTTTGGCAATAAATCTAGCTTTATATTTATCATTGTTACCTAATAAGTCCTTTTTTTCTTGAAGACCCATTTACATCCAATGGCCTTTTCACAATTAGGCAACTTGACAAGATCCCAAACTTTGTTAAATGCCATAAAATTAATCTCATCTACCATAGCATTGTACCACAATTGAGATTTATTACAACTCATGGCTAGTGAAAAATGTTTCAGAGTCATTTTCAACTTCAACATTATAGTCGGCTTCCTATAGATACATAATGTAATAACTAGGTATTGCTAATTTCTTATCTCTAGTTGATCTTCTTAATGTTGTATTAATGCCCTCTTTCGGAGGAGCTTGTACAATTGGTTGCTCAATAACCTCAAGTGATTGCTAAACAATCGGATCTATTAGATACTGATCAGCAGCTTATAAAACTTCAATGATTTTTGTTCAACACCCGCTTGTCTTGAGGGATGTTATGAATGATAATCAATCTATTACTTGAAGTAAGAGTTTGTACGTCACAATGATCCTTCTCAAGAACTAAGTCTCGAGATTGATCACTTCCATTAATTAAGTCATTATCAAGAAACTTTGCATTTCTTGATTCCAAAAACCTAGTACTATGAAATGCAAAACAAAATTTGTACCCTTTGAACCTTTCAACATATCCAATGAAATATCTATTTATAGTCCTTGGATCCAGTTTCTTTTCTTGTGGATTATAAACTTTTACCTCAGATTGTCATCCCAAATGCGTATATGTTGCAAACTTTATTTCTGATAGTCGTAGATTGCATCATGTTTTGTGGGTAGTTTAGGATGTGATAGTAGTTAAAGTTAATCGATTAGTGCGTGTTTAGGTAAGAATTGTGTGTGTTAGTTAGATATTTGGGTCTTAAGTGTTTTGTGGGTTAGAGCACGCGTTTGAGTTTCAATTTTATGTTTTTGAGGTGTCATGACATGTTGCTAGTGTTTTAGGACAAATATAGAAGAATTGAGGAGATTCGGAGAAGACCCCGAGCTGAACCTAGGCCCATGATCATGGCTAATAAGCAACGATCGTGATAGAAGCAGATGCAAGGAGCCACGATCGTGATAGAAGGGGAAACGAGGTGCCACGATCGTGGCACTATGAGCCATAATCGTGGCATGCGTGACAATTAGTGTGACCCGACTTTCTGAACTACATTTTTTGGGGACATTTCGAACCTTTGGAGCATCGAAAAAGCACTAGAGTTGCCTTAATTAGAATGCTATAAGAAGGAAAAGAAAATACAACAAAAGGGAGCCTCTAATATGCCTTTTTGGGAAACACTCCAAGAGGAGAGAAGAAGAAGAGATAGAAAGAGGGAGAGAGGAGAAAGAAGCGAGTCTTCGCGAGGCGTCTTGATCCCCATTCCACGTGTATTTCTTTTATCTTTGTCTTCATTTTCTCGAATGTTAAGATGAATACAAATATGTTTATGAATTTGGGTTTGATTAAGATGTTCTAACTTTCTTTCAAGATTTTACCTTAAGTTAATGTTAATCTAGTTATTTTGTGTTATTTTGATTGGGTGTTGTGATTGATTGTTGTATCTTCATACTTCGGTAACAAACCAAAAGGGTGAGTCAAATGCAAAACGATTGGGTCAGATTAATGAGAGTTAGGCGATTGATAGACCATGCAATCAACCTAGTCGGTTATTATATAGAGAGAGATCTCGTGTGAGACTCGATTTTTTGTTAGAGAGCTTAAAAACTAATTAGGTTTAGGATTGCTGGTAATTGAGAGATTACCCACTCGGTACTTAAACCAATTAGGGATTATTAATTAAGGCGTGTGATTATAACTCGAGAGAGAGAGTAATCCCCTTCGATAGTCTAGAACCGATACCCCATTAATACATAAACAGCTAGGTTAGCATTAATGATAGGAAAAATCTCCTTTCTCATAATTTGGTAACTTTTCTTAGTTGATTTCCATTGTGACTTTTGTGTTGCTCGATTTTAATTTCTTTTTGTGTTCAACTTATGAATTAATTTCTTGATAATAACTTTCCTGTATTTACTTTTATGTGCAATTTATTTTCATTTTATTAATTTTTAGCCTTAGATAACATAGGATTAGATTAGTTTACAACTCCTTATGGGATCGATCCTTCACATACTACATTTTATGACCTGTGAACTTGCGGTATTTAAGGGCTATAGATAGTAAAGCTTGCCTACATCAACAAGTTTTTAGCGTCGTTACTAAGGAGACGTAGGATTAGTTTGATTCTTGTAGTTTAAGGCCTTTTTTCCCACTCTTGTGTCCGTGCACTTACATGAACACAAAAGCTATTAGAAGTATAAGTCAGATCGTTGAAGACTTAACACTTGACATCGTCCATTTAGAACGAGCCATTCGAAGAGCCAAACACCAGCAAGAAGAAGTTGAGGAGCCAATGGTGGAAGAATTTCCTCAAGAATTGCATCGAGGAGCTCAATCAAGATCTTTATGGATTTCATGAGGCTGGGTTTTAATGCAGCCAATCAAGGTATGACAAGACCACTAGTTCAAGCTGCCTCTTTTGAGATCACACTGGCCCTTTTAAACGTGTTACAAACGAATGTGCAATTCTATGGATTGACAAATAAGGACCCAAATGCACATATTGTAAACTTCCTTGAAATATATGATACCTTCTGATATCATCAAATGTCGGAAGATGCAGTTAAGATGAGGCTTTTCCTATTCATATTAAAGGATAGGGCAAAGGCTTGGTATCACTCTCTTATCCCCTCTAATATCACTACTTGGGATAAATTAGTATGTGCCATCTTAGACAAAATATTTTCCCCTCACCAAGATAACCAAAATCATGAAGGAGATTATAATCTTATAATAGAGGGATGGAGAATTGATTTATGAAGTATGGGAAAAATACAAAGATTTGCAAAGGAGGTGCTCGCACCATAATCAACCAGAGGAATTCCTTTTGCAAATATTTTACAATGGAGTGACTCCACTCGCGAGAGGCATTATTGATGTAGCATCAAGAGGATTGTTAACGAGGAAGATGGTGAATGAAGCTAAGGAGTTGTTGGAGGAGATGGCTAGTAACAGTTGTCTGTGGACAAATGAGCGAAATAGACAACTTGCAACCTTTCGAGAGCAGAAAGGAGCTATAACTGTTGATCAAGTGACAGAGATGCAAGCAAAGATCGACAATTTAACTCAACAGCTAAACAATATGAAGGCTTCTTCCTTATATTGTGAAAGCTGTTCAACTAAAATGTGAGTTGTGTGGGCAAATGGACTATGATACCATTGATTGTTTCTTAATAAAGGTTCACGAGCCAGAACAAGTGAATTACATGGGAGCGCAATATGGTTTAGGAGGGGGAAACAACCCCTACTCCAACGCATACAATCTTGGGTAGAAGAACCACCTAAACTTCTCTTGGTCGAACAATGCAGGAGGCCAGTTGAGACCTTAAGGGCCACCTAATTTCCAATAAGAGAAGCTGAACATGATGGACTCCAAATTATATAAGATCTTAAACAAGATTGGAGGCATGGAAGATGCTCATAAGAGACACGAAGGAAAGTTCGAGCAAGTAATAAATAATCACACCTTCTTAATACACAACCTAGAAGTCCAAGTGGGCCAACTGGCAGAAGCGCTATCAAGCCAAAATGTGGGAACCCATCTAAGTAATACTGAACCAAATTTAAAGGAATGAATCATGGTGATCACTAGGGTTAATGAGGAGAAGTTAGGCCAAACTGAAGACGATGGAGAAAAGGAAAAGAAAAGGGCTGGAAAAAATTTCCTGCAGAGTGAAACTGAATTGAAACCAATTAATGAGTATCAATTTAAAATCCCCTATCCCATTTTAGTGTAGCAAAAGCCAAATCTAGTCAAGGACGAAAAAGGAAGCAAGAAGGCAAAAGAACAAGGAAAGCTCTTTACTAACTAAGTATAACCTGTCTGAGATGAAAAAGTAATAGCCTCTAATTCCATATCTGATCAAAGTAATGAGGAAACCTAAGGAAATTGAATTGAATGAGGTTACAAAAATGATAGAGCAATTGAAGACATGACTCATCCTAATGGATTCTATTAAAGAGAGGGTAGAAAATGAACTGGCAGTGATACTCCCACAAAAGGAGGAGGATTTAGGAGAATTCTACATCCCCTGCATTATTGGAGGTGTTAAAATAGATAAAGCATTTGTTGATTTGGGGGCTAGCATAAATATGATGCCTTATGTTTTATGTCAAAGATTGGGGGTAGGAGAGATAATACCCACTAAGATGCATGTGAAGACAGCAGACAACTCAGTTCATCAGCCAAGAGGTGTCATGAAAGATGTTCTGGTTAAGGTTGACAACTTTACCTTACTTACAGACTTCTTTATTTTAGACATAAAGGAGGACTTAGAGACACCAATGATCCTTGGACGACCATTTTTGGCCACCGCTCGATCAATTATTTATGTTGATGGGATGAACTGACCTTAAGAGTAGGTGATGAGGAAATGTCTTTCACGGTATCCAAGAATGAAAAAAGTTCTCTCTAACCTACGACCATCATTAAAAGAACAAAAAATTGTAGGGAAATAGGGAATATTGATGATCGAAAGGATTCAGTTGAAGTAGAAAATTCTCGAAGGAAAAGATGAAGGAAGAATAAGAAGAAGAAGGGTGGTGACATGCACAATCTAGTGGTGCACCTTCACTTTATGTGATCTATGACCGTGCCATCGTTGAAAGACTCTTTTAGAACACCATGAGGAAAAACGCATGTTGAGTTATTGACGGTAAAAGAAGCGCTATATGAGAGGCAACCCATGATTTTTATTGCTTGTTATTTCTTTGGTTTTAGGCAGCTTTGAATTCAATTGTTTATGTGTTTCAATTTCAAATACATGTCTTGGAAGAATTGAGGATCAATTTCGACATAGGATGTTATAGAAGGCAAGTACAAAGAGGTAATGATGCAAATAGGAAGTTAAGGAAAGATCTCAAAAGTTAAATGAGGAAAAAACAAAAATTTAGAAAAAGTGTGCAGAAATTCAGCTGGCCATGATCGTGGCCTGCAGCAGGGCAAGATGAGTATGTGCATTTTTTGATGTTTCTCTTCCAATTTTACCCCTACCTTTCTTACCCTATATATTTACTTATAACCTAATTTTTCATTCACTTTTTATTCTCACTCTCTCTTTAACCTCGAAAACCTATTTTCCTCTGACTTCTTTCTACAACCACCTTAAGTCTCTCTCCCTTTAAATTTTTCGCAAATCTATCACTCCTAATGGGGCCGCGTATTAAGCAGATGGTCAAATGTGTGCAACTGATAGGAAAAGTCTAAGTGTCGGGGCACGAACAATAGAACCAGGTAGAGGATTACGGAGCACCTTTTCCGATTTACTTAGAAGCAGAAGGTAACCATTTTTGAACCCTTAGTTCTAAAGACATTGTAGTGTTGAGATACTTTGACTTTGACATTTTAGAAAAAATAGGTTTGAGAGAGAAGGTGGAAAACCTAGCTAGTAGAATTCAATGGGATAAATTCTTGCATTTTTCATTTGTTATTTATGAAGAACTCACCATTGAATTCTTTACAACCCTCCACTTTGACCTTAATAACCCTAATGAATTATGGTTTTGGTTGCAGGTCGATCGTATGTGCTGAATTATGAAACATTTTATGAGATTGGTGGATTCCCATAATCGCTCATTGTGAATCAACGCGATGAATTCCATTATAAGAGATATTGGGCACAACTGACAGGGTTGGATGACTTCGATACCAAAAATGCTCACAACAATATTATCAGGAGTCATGAACATTTGCTATTACACAAATTCATGTGTCAATTGGTGTTTGACAAGAGTGAAAGTAATAACTATTAAGTTAAAGAACTTTAACATTTTGTGGTGCATGGATCGCGACATCTAGGTATGTACCTCAACCTATATTTATAACACTTTTATTGCCGATCCGAAAAAGAGAAACAATAAGCTTGGCATGGGTTACTTAGTTGCAACTATTGCTGCTTATTATAGTGTCGATTGTGAAGGGTTAACTGTTTGTCTTCTTGAATTCTTTAATATGCATAACTTAGCTAGAGTTGAGATTTTGGAGGGCCATGGTATTGGACTTCGAGATGTTAGCTCCAAATCTCATGTTAAGAACAAGATGGGATAAGTTAGTTCCAATTCGACACCACAATAACAATGAGTAAAGGAGTCCACAAATGAAGAATCTGAAGAGGAAGAAGAAGCTGGTTGGGAGAAGGTACTTACCGCACTTTTGGACACTAAAAAATCACTTGAAGAAAATGTAAGGAGGATAAAGGAGATGATCAGAGAATAAAAACTCAAGAGTTAGGACATCCGACACATTCACGTATACTTCGAGGCTCAAGGTGTTCAACTTGATCCTTCACCATCACCACCCCGATTACTATGACAATTTTGTGTTTTAAGCCTTTCTCTTTTAAATTCTGTCTTTATGTTTTGTTTTATTTCATGTTTATTCCCACCTTTTGTGTTGTTGTTTGTTCTTTACACATTGAGGACAATGTGTTATCTAAGTGTGGGGAGGGATATGTGTTGTATGCTTTTATTTTGAGTGTGAATTTATCATGCTAGTTTGTTTAGGTTTGCATGATGTGATTTGTGTGAATGTGTCAATGGCTCGGATATAATGGAATTGATTTAGCTTTGAATATATTCTTTTAGGTTGCAAAAGTTATTAGCTTATGAAATTAGTGACCTAGGTTACTTTAGCTAAATATGCAGGTTAATTAGGATACAATGTTAGTTGATTTACCGTAGGAAGTTGTCACATTCATTTATAATTTTTGGTCAATCGAATAAGTAGCATTGCTAGTGTATTTTCATGAGAACGATTAGCTAAAGCAATAAGGTAGGCATTAAAAAAATGAATGATGAAATCTTAACTATTATGCTGGCGTTTAGGTTATGAATAGAGCTAGTATCCAGTTGAATATGTGATGTAGTCGAGTAACTGGATCAACATGCATCACAAATATGTGCCTTCAGGTCAAAAAGCTATAATGACATTCTAACCAAGTTGCTTAGTAAAAACATGACCTAGTTGAGTAACCGGATCGACATTTATCACAAATGTTTGCCTTCATGTAAAAGGCTAGTTTTATGTATATAAAAATTAACAAAACAATGTTTTGTCAAATAAAACCTACCTACCTTGTGAACAACTTGCATTTTCATGTAAACTTACTTGAGGATAGTTACATTTTTATTGATCAAATGATTATCAATGCGTGAGTACAAGTGAAAAAGGTGAACAAATTTTGACATTAAGGTCGTAAGTTAATAAGTTAGAACAACTTGAGGGATAGTGTTCGCAGTTAAATTAGTTTCGAGAAGTTAAATGCCATTGCCTTATTATTATATTTGCGTGTTTGTGTTTTGATATGTTATGTGTTTTGCTTGTTTTGTTTTTACTTAAGGACAAGGAAGATGCCTATGCAAAATCATTATGTGGGATTCTAATAGTACGTTAAGTTTACGACTACAACACAGGACCATTATGTGGAAATGTGTAGCTCGTCATGTTTATGGATCTAATCAAGCCATTTTGACGTGCTTATGTGCTCATGATATGTTGACAAGAGTGATGCATACATGATTTGCATTAATGTGAATTTTTATAATAGAAATGATTATTTTAATGGTTTTGCTTATTACCGGTTATAAAATTGTTGCCCACGAGCTTTAAGCTCGCCCCTCCCATTTCGTCCCATCTTTAGGTCAGGAGCAAGAGACCAAGTAGTCACTTTGAATTTACATATTTTTTTATTTTAAGTTAGATTTTTGGGAATTCATGGCTTTAGCAGTATTTCAAGTGATATTCAAATATCTTTTGTATTTATAGTTTATGAAGCAAATGATGTGTTATGGCTTGACATGCCATTAAATCTTTGTAAAACTCTTATATTTTGATATTAATGAAATATGTTGGAAGTTTTGTCCATGATTATCCAAGTCTTTTTATTGCATTTTCAAGATTTTCTTAGGATGTATATACAGAACAGTTATAGTAAGGATGAGTCATTTAAGTTGAGATTTGGGAGTTTAATACAACCAAATTGGTAACTGAATGTTTAAGGAGTGATATCACGTTAGAAGAAGCAAATTTGGGAAGAGTATGAGTGAAAGTGATGTTAAAATGGGTGTAGGAACCATTGGAGATGCTTTGGAGAGTGTAGTTAGTGATTTAAAACTTTAGGTGATGTGGGGAAAACCCTATAGAAACCTCATCGTCGGATTCATTTTTAACTAAATCCATTGTCTGATTTAGCTTTGGCTGAATCCATCATCTCCGTCTGATTCAGCTTTGACTGAATCCATCGTCTCCATCTGATTTAGCTTTGACTAAATCCAGCGTCGAATTAGCTTTAACTTAATCCATCGTCTGATTCAACTTTGGTTGAATCCATCGTCTCCATCTGATTCAACTTTGACCGAATCCACCATCTGATTCAGCTTTGACTGAATCCATCATCTCTTTTGATTTAGCTTTGGCTGAATCCATCATCTCTGTCTGATTCAGATTTGACTAAATTTATCGTCTCCATTTGATTCAACTTTGACTAAATCCCTCCGTCTGCGTCTGATTTAGATTTGATTGAATCCATCGTCTGATTAAGCTTTGGCTGAATCCATGGTCTTTGTTTGATTCAGCTTTGACTGAATCCGTCATCTGATTTAGCTTTGGCTGATCCATCTTCTTCGTCTGATTCAGCTTTGACTGAATACACCGTCTGATTCAGCTTTAACTGAATCCATCATCTCCATTTGATTCAACTTTGACTGAATCCATCGTATGATTCAACTTTGGCTGAATCCATCATCTCTGTTTGATTCAACTTTGATTGAATCCACCGTCTGATTCAACTTTGACTGAATCCATCGTCTCTGTTTGATTCAGCTTTGATTGAACTCATCATCTCCGTCTGATTCAACTTTGACTGAATCCATCATCTTCGTTTGATTCAGCTTTGACTGAATCCCATCGTTGAATTCAGCTTTGACTGAATCCCTACATCTTCATCTGATTCAGCCTCGACTGAATCCATCATCTCTGTCTGATTCATCTTTGACTGAATCCATCGTCTCTGTCTAATTTAGCTTTGACTGAATCCATCGTCTGATTCAGCTTTGATTGAATCCATCGTCTAATTCAGCTTTGAGTGAATCCTATCGTCAGATTCAACTTTGACTGAATCCCATCGTCTGATTCAGCCTTGACTGAATCCATCTGTTTGATTCAGGCTTGACTGAATCCTTCTATCTGATTCATACGTCTGATTCATCTTTGACTAAATCCCTCTGTCTAATTCAGCTTTAGCTGAATCCATCAGTCTGATCCAGCCTTGACTGAATCCATCCATATGATTCAGCCTCCCTGCGTCTGATTCAGGTTTGATTGAATCCTTTTGTCTGATCCATCTACACTTTTGGAAATTCGAAGTTTTGACCCTCTAGATGGAAAAAATCTCTCTTCAAGGTCTTCATGAAAGTTATAGGCCTCGAAGTCCTCTTTGAAACCATCCTAAGACGATCTAAATCCGATATGGGCACACCACCCTTGTAGGATGATGGCTAATGAGGGTTCGCTAAAATAACCCTACAGGATAATATGTTTGTGTTCTCACGACTCTGATGTTGGGCTCTAGAAACGAAACACATTGTTTCTTAGTTCAACATTTATTCTAGTTAATCAATTGTATTGATTTAGTTTAGTTTATTGTTTTTATTTTGATTTTAATCAATCATCATCCTTATTATTTGTTTTTTATATAATAAGAAAAGGGTTACTAATAGTACTTGTAGTCTTTATGAGATTGACAATTGGTACTCGATAACTTGTATTATAGAAGAGTTAGGTTTACTTGCCCAGAAAGATTTATAAGGTAGGCGATCAAACACATCATAATCCTACCAAATAATGACATAATCACTAAACTTAATAATTACAAGTTTTTCCTTTTCCTTTTGGTGTAATAATAGTAATTGAAAAGCAACTCCATCTTTTTTTACCATTCTAAGTATGCTTTAGAATCATTTCCTCCTTAGAATGAAAGAATCTTCAATTTAGTGTTCCTAAATTTGTCATCTCACTTAGGTTCCCATCCATTGCCTTTATCTTTTCAATCACCTTATTGTGCAAATCTACCATATTATTTATTGGTGGTTATTAATTTTCATGTAAGGCATCACCCTCTTCATCATCATTGAAATCATTTTGGAGAACTTGTCATTATTGATGTGCATTAGGAACTTATAGTAATTGTCCTTTCTGGAAATTAACTATGGTGTTATTTTGCAGCTTTAATCGTTTTCTAATCTTTTCAAATATCATATTCATGCATTCAAACTATTGCATAATTTGAAGCATGAAAATATCACCTTTCTTTGCCTTTTTAACTTTATCCTATTCGACAATGATTCAACTTACAAAAGAATATTAATATTAACTTTACAACACTCCCTTACATGATTTTCTCGACTAATGTCACTCAATCCATTTGTGTTTCACTCTAGATATTTGGCTTTTCTCTACTAAAATTTCTCATGTGCTCTTACATTTTACCACTTGCTTTCTTCCTTAATAATTTCTTTTAAAAACTAAATAAACTAAAATAAGAATTTAACATTGTAAATTCTAAAAACACTAGAACTATTAGTCATAAAGAGAAAATAACTTCAAATTAAATAAGAGATATGGAAAATGAACAAAAAAGGAAAGCTAGGAAGAATTTTAAAATGTATTTGGGAACTATTTCTTTAGGTCACCATTCCTACATCACCTCTTTTCTTTTCTTTTCCTTTTTTGTAACTAAACAAATAATCAGTATGAATGGCATGAACCAATAAAATTGAACAAAGGAGAAATGTTAACTCAATAAAAGATATCGACAAACCTTAAAAATGAGATGACGATGGAATTTGATTTTTTTATTGAATCATTGAAATAAGAAATTATATAATAGAACAAAAATAAATCATAAAGAATATAATTTTTCTCTTTTATTTAATAAAGGATCAAAATAGAATTCAAACAATATAAAAATGAGAGGATAATCATACCTAATTCATAATCAAGTTTTAACATCAATTGATACAAACACACCAGGGAATATTTCCTAGAGAACCTAAAAATAAGTTTTAATCAAACTTTAAAAAAATTAAAAATATATGTATAAGAGAATTGAGTCATTTGATTATAAAGAACAAATAACTAGATTCATTAAGTATTCAGACGCTACAAAGAAAAAATTATTTAATAAGTTCAAAATTTAATAAAGAATACATAGAAGAAGCAGTGAAAACTCTCAAATAACAAAGATCTCAATAACTCTTTAAAATTGAAAAAAAATCCTTAATACTAGTTTTAAAATTAACATTTTAAATAAGCACAGTTTGAGACATAATCATATGTTAAATTGTGTTGGTTTGTAATGCTAATGAATATGATTTGAGATCATAAATCTCTACATAACTTTGTAAAGTTAGAAAAAATCCAGAACAAGCCTGTTATTGAGGTTGTGGATCCTTTTGTAATTTTTTAGAGTTAGACATAGTCTAAAACATGCTTATGCTTGAGGTTGTAGATATTTTTATTGTTAAGTCAAAATGACTTTACGATTAATAATTTTGATCAAAAATCAAATAATAATAATATTAGAAAGTGAGACGAAAGCGGAGACAAAAGTAAGACGAAGCAGAGACAAAAGTAAGACGCAAGCAGAACTAAGACGAAAGAAAATAAGACGAAGCAGAGATGAAAGTAAGACACAATAAAGTAAGACAAAGCGGAAGCAAAAGTGAGACGAAAGAAAATGAGACAAAACGGAAGCGAAAGTAAGACGAAGTGGAAGCAAAACTAAGACAAAAGAAAATGAGACGAAGCGGAAGCAAAAGTGAAACGAAAGGAAGTAAGACGAAGTGGAAACAAAACTAAGACGAAAGCGATACAAAGACCTGATACCACGTCAGTCAGATGGATAATCAGTTTGACTTAGTTATAGAACTCAACTGAATAACTGTTTCTTCAAAGATCAAGTAATAAGAAGAAAGAAACAGTTATCAAGGAGTAGTTGAAGACGAAGGCTATAAATACGAGTTGGAGTCGAAGACTAAAAAAGTTAGAGATTTTAAGAAAGGTAGGGACTTTGAGAAACACTGTATTCATTGTGCTAAACTCTAGAGCTATTATTCTCTGTAACAAAGCTCGCAAATATCTTTCTATAAGAAAGAAGAAAAGCTGAGAGCCTGAAGAGGTTAAGTGAGAAAAACAATACTTGCTGTAAAAGACCTGAAGAAGCTCTATGGAAAGAATACTTGTATTTTTTAGAAGAATAGTGAAATCTCAGAAAGGATTCTGAGGACCAGACGTAGCCCACGGTTTGGGGTGAACCAGGATAAAATTGTTGTGTCGATTTCTACTCTCTAACTTTCAACTTTTAATTTCTATTATTTTATGCAAGTACTTAGAAGTTAATTGCAACACATCGTGATATTCTTACTCAATAGTTTTGAAAAAGCAAGTTTTCAAAGAAATTTGAAAAGGGGATTGTATTCACAA
>JANVCL010000006.1:9792672-9806992 GCA_026546855.1 Erythroxylum incrassatum | reverse complement strand
GATATAACTTCATATAAACAAGAAATTGAAAATGAAGAAAGAAAAAATGCCCTATAGCATCTAAATAATATACGAATATTTGATATTTGTTATTTGGAAAAATACATTTGTGAATTCAAAAAATATTATTATAAATTAACTCGTATAGAATAAGAAAAGTATACACAAATATTTATGCAAAAATTACCCTATCCAATAAATAAAACAGTAGAAGAATTATTCTTAATAAAACAACATGATAATCTAGTAGCTTATAATCTAGGAGGTGTTATTTCAATAGTAAAAGAAGTATTATCACAGAAATGCTTATAAGCAAAATTACATAAATCATTAAGACATAAAACATACATATATTGATTAAATGAATAAGATGAAACCAAATCTATTGATGAAGGAGGACAGGATTATAGGAAATGAAAAAAAATTATAATTAAAGTGATAAATTCAATAATTGAGGTTACAAATTTCAATTCATTAGTAAAAATTGAAATTTTATAATAAATGAATATTTAAAACATATAGATATTGATCAAATGAATAAGATGAAATCAAATTCATTAGTGAAGGTGGATGGAATTATAGGAAATGAAAGGAAAATTTTATAAATAAAATGATCAATTCAATGAATTGAAGTTATGAATTTCAATTGATTAATAAAAATTGAGATTTTATAATGAATTGTTATATAAAACACACATATATTAATTAAATGAATAAGATGAAACCAAATTAATTAATGAAAGGGGACACGATTATAGAAATGAAAGAAAAAGATTATAACTAAAGTGATCAATTCAATTAATTGAATTTAAGAATTATAATTGATTAATAAAAAATGAGATTTTATAATGTATGAATTTATAAATCATACATATATTGATTAAATGAATAAGATGAAACTAAATTCATTAATGAAAGAGGATAGGATTATAGGAAATAAAAGAAAAATATTATAATTAAAGAGATCAATTCAATTAATTGAAGTTATGAATAAAATTCATAAATTGATGACATAATTTACAAAACTGATTACCCAAATTTTTAAAATGATACAATTTACAAAAAATAAAGATAAAATCATGAAATAATATTCTAAACTGGGAGTCTGGGAATGTGAGAGATTGAGAGTGGAGACTGGAGAAACTGAGAGGGCAGCTAATCATTACAATTAGGATTGTCAAAATTTTGCATCACTTTTGTTGTATATAGGAACATTATTTTTACTACTGTAATATTAAAATTAAAGGAACATTAAGCACATTGTAACAATTAATAAATAATTAAATATACCTTCATCATCAAATAGTTTACCAAAATCATGTCCAATTGATTGATTGGGTATGCGTATATGTTTGACTAGTCACGTCCACATCAGTACTTATAGTTGTATTAATATACAAACTAAAAAATAATATAAGGATGGATAATATAAAAAATATGAAATTGATATATCAAAAAGAAAAGAGTGTACCATCAATATCTTCATCTTCTAACCAACTTCGGACACACTTAAGGGCTTCTACATTACAAGGATGAAATTGACCACTAGTGTTAAAAGAAGACTTTAAAGCAACAGTAGATGATGGAATTGCTAAAAAGTCTCGTGCAATTACTTATATGATTGTAAAATTATTTCCATAACTATTCCACAATAATACATCGAACTGCACACCTTAAACTTCGATCAACAATCTTCTGTTAAATATTTATCTAATTCCATCATATTGTACGAAGTCCTAGCCCTTTTCCCTTTCATAAATTTTGTAAGTGAAAGTAACAAATTGCTCTTAGAAGATGAGACCGAGCCTGAAATTGAAGCTATAGTTGAATAGTTTGAACTACTACAATCCTGATCTTGATTTTTGTCCAATTTAACTTGATAATCATTAAACAAATCATAACAAAATTGTTTGATGAAATTTACATGCTCTTGTGCTCGATCACTATACAACACATTATATATATAATTAACCCCCTCCATCTTGTATCTCGGGTCCAGCACAGATAAGAAAGTAGTAATATATCCAATTATATGTCAATAAAAATTCAGCTTCTCTATCATCTCCTCTACCATAACCAGAATAACCTTATTGGAATCAAACATCCAATCAGATAAAGCTTTCTGAATCTTGCAAATAATTCTAAAACAATAGTGTGAAGTTGGATATTTTGTTACCAAGAACAATTCATTCGCATTATAAAATAAATGCAACTTAGCACAAAGTTCTGTAGCCAACTCCTATTAGACTTTTATAAGCATAGAAGTGTACTAAGAATCTTTTTGTCTCACTCAAGTAAATATATTAGCATATTGGATCGTCGACTCCAACATCTTGAAAGTTGAGTTCCATCTAGTTGGACAATATAAAACTAACTTCTCTGTACTCGAAACATATAATTGTAATGCAGTTTCTAAAAATTTCTCAACTCTTTTGGGTGTTGCACTCCAATATACTACATTAGTCCGAATTAAATCTATTTCTTCCTTTATCATATTTGATCTATCTTTTAAAATCAAATTCATAATATATGTAAAAAAAATGCATATAGAATGACCTTCTACCAACCAACAAGCTCCTAACATTATCATGTTCTTCAAGTTTTCAATCATAACATCATTTATGCTACAATTATCAATTGTTATGGTGGACAATTTGATGTCGATATTACAATTTATCATTAAGTCTCTCGACACGGTTGCTAACCTTTCTCTTGTATATGGTATCGGTGTACAAATGAACCTATCATGTATAAATATGACCAACATCAATCATAACATAATGAGAAAGTAAATGATAATAATATTAAATAATATAAATTACCTCAAAAGTTTATTGAGTGGAGTTTAGTCACTGTTAATATAATATGTTGTTACCACCATATAACCCTTCTTTTGGTTATCGACTATCCACATTTCTATTGTAATGACAATCCATCTTTCAATACTAGACAATTTTCTTCAAATTTCTTTCTTATTATCCTTGTATATCTTCCTAATGTCCTTGTTCAATGTATTCCTAGTTGAAACCTTGAAGGTAGGTTACAAAGAGTTGTAAAAACATCCTAAATATTTTGATATCAACTATAGATAGTGGATTTTCATTACCAATTACTATAAAAGTAATAAAAAATATTGATCTATTACTATTATAAGATGTTGCAGACATTTCATTCTTCCTTCTCATAAGGTTAGGGGTCAAAAATGTTACCTCCTAATACCATCTTTTTTCTACTATATGAATCCACATGTCTCTTTAAATGAGAGATTCTAGCTTTTAAACTTTCAGCCAACATCTTTTAATGATACTTACATTCAATTTTTCTACTATGTCCATTGATCTAGTCTTATTGAAGTGATTCCAAACTTTCCTTTTTAATTGAATTGGAGTTAGACTTTTATTTTCACTTGGTACAAGATTAAAAATTTTCAATTATGTCTCTGATACTGGATTCTAGCTCTCCACTAAAGGAATATGCTCATCCATCTAAACAATCAACATATAAATATATGTGTTATTCATAATCATAATTCATAATTCATAGACATAGGAGAGAATAGGGGAACATAAATCATAACCATATATTTAAAGTTTGTAAATTATCACTTATTAGTGACATACATGACTGAGATCGTGTCATACAACACACACAAGCATGTATGTGTTTTCGTAGACTTACACAGTGACATTCATACCATCGTGATTTTTGCGAACTCATTGACTTATAAGATGTGTGTGTGACAATGTAAGTCTGTGAAACTCGCAGTGACTTACACAGTTGCATACACATAAGTATATGAAAACATCTCCCCAATGGTAAAAATCATAAAAATTATAGTATTTCACAAATTCAATCTTCAATCAAAAGATTCAAACTAGAATACAGAGGAGGAACTTTACTTTGGTGGGTGGAAGGTGAAGAAGAAGAAAAAACACCGTTGTGGGGAAGCAGGGCAATGGGGCAGTGATGCAAAGGGACAGCGAGGTGAAGAGGTGGTCATAACTAAAGGTTGAAGAGGTGGCGATTGTCGCGAAAAGGGGCAATTAATGATCAAGTGAGTAAGGAAAGTTAATGAGAGAGAGACAGAGAAGTTTGGTGAAGAAAGGTTAACCTAATGTAAAATGACGTCATTTTATTTTCTAACAAACGAAAGCATAATACGACACCGTTTACTTTGTCTCAGAAATGAAAGTGATAGCTGAAAATGTTGTCATTTTGAAGCAAAACAACATCATTTTCAACTGGTATATTGTTGGGCCTAGGGTTGACCCGGCCCTAGGCTTAATCAACCCCAACCTTACTCGTTAACCTCGCGTCAGGCCCGGGCCCAAATGCCACCCTAGTTAAAATCAATTAGATATTTTATAATTAACTAATTTTATTTATAAATTTAAATACCATTTCTTTTATAAAATTAAATTAAGTTTACATATTTTTAAGTTTTTTTAATTTGATTCACACTTCATTATAATAATAAATTATCTTTTTTTCCAAATTGTAGATTTAATTATCTCAAAAATATCATTTTTTATAATAGGATAAAAATGAAAATATTGTTGTTTTTGCTCAAATTATCATCCTTCCATATTGCAAAATCGGTCATCCCGTAAAATAACCTTTTTGTTGTTATTAAAATTAAAATATTGTTCAGTATTAATGAATAGGATTAATTACTAAAAAAGGCTCAAACTTTCATCAATTTTTTAATTATAACACGAAATTTAAAAAGTAACAATAAAATGTCCAAACTTTTAAGTTTTTTCAATTATAGCCCGATGTTAGTCTTACTATTATCTCTACTAACGTGGCACTGTCACGTGTCAATGATCCTCACTAATCAAACACATAAGTGTCATTAGGAGAAGCTTGTCTGATTAGCAAAACGATGTCGTTTCTTGATGATAGTAAAACGACATTGTTTTGACTAACTCAGATCTTTGTCTCTGTCGATCATCTATAAAATCCCTAACTAAAAATGCTAATCTATAACCTAAAATCCCCTAACGTTCATATGAGAGTGATGTTATGCATAGGTGCTTCTTCTATTGCAAAGTTAATTGTTCTATCAAACCAACAAATTTCATCGGGTCAAAACTGAAAATTTCTCAAATTGTGACTTATGTCGTCAGACTTCCTACGACGCCAACTAAGGTAGGATTGCTTTTATTGCTTCTTACCCTATTTGAATACCATTTTTTCTCTCAAATTTTTTAGTGTAGTTTCTTATTTATATACTTTGGATACATTCTTTTTTTAAGTGGTACATCCTCAAAATGACTTAGTTATGATTGTTTCAATAAGTGAGGCTACTAAGTTGTAAAGTATTATGAAAAAACTTCAGGTAATTTCTAAAGGTATGTTTCTGGCGCCTGAGTCAGTTCAAACATTTTTGTTTGTATTATTTTGATGTAGTACTAACCTTTCTCCTTGCATATGAAAATATGGGTGTATTATTCTGATGTAATTATACTAACCTTTTTCTATACATTGTGTTATTTACGGCTTAGAAATTAAGATACCAAGTGTTAATGGTTGTATTATAATGATGTAATCATATTGGCCTTTTACTTATCTCCTTGCATTTGAAAATATAGGTGAACTATATATATCAGAAGAGTTAAGCAAGAAGTTTTTCTGCGTATATGTGAGTTTAACGATTTCTTGTATATTATATTGCTTTTAACTTTATTTTTTCAAATAAGTACTTATTAATTGATTGTAGTATATTGCTTGCTATCATATCAAGCAACTTGTCAGTATAAAATGTAACAAATGTTCATTATGAATGTTCATTTGTTAGTACAAAATGTAGCAAAACTGGTATATTTGCATAGCTTTCAATGGGGATTGCCAGCATTCTAGAGACATTGATTTGTAAATGATGTTACTTTTCTGTTTAAACCCTACATAGTGTTTGTTGTTATTTATGGTTCAGAATCCTTTTATGGAATGTCTGAACATGGAAGCACTCTGGAATGCCAAAGGTTATTCAAGATATGTTGAAGTTAAGCATAGTTATTAAAATATTTTAGAGGTAGACATCTATATACTCACAAAATTACAAAAATTTCCTCATCTATAATATGATATCAATGACATCTCAAACACCACTTTGCCCTAAAATAAATGTACTCATAAATGTTAGTTAAAGGAACAAAAGTGAATCATCTATGTTTTCCCAATTAGATTTGTTTACAAGTTGTGATGCTATTTAATGATCTACTTTTTGGGTCAATAGCTGTTTATGTCAGGATGGTGTGGGTGATTAAGCACTACAGAAGTCCCTGGTTATGCCCGTGGAGTTGAAGCTGGATTATGCCTGTGAAGTTAGTGCTAGTTTTTTCTCTAATGTAGCATCAATAACTATGAACTTCTGGTGTAACTGATATTAAGTTGCATGATATAGACTCAGATACTTTTTCTTTAATGTAGCAACAATAACTATGAACTTCTGGTGTAACTGATATTAAGTTGCATGATATAGACTTGGATACTTTTTCTCTGATGTAGCTACTTTTTCTCTGATGTAGCAACAATAAGCATGACTGATTGTTTGTTTTGGGAAAAGGGAGTAGTGAAGGATTGATTGTTTGTTTTGGAAATATGTTTTAAGTTTCTTGAAAAGGGAGTAGTGAAGGATTAATGAAGAAAATGCACTTTTCTTGACAAATAAACTTTCGTTGAGTTTGGGTGATCTATGCACATCCATATGGTATCTACTTTTGGAATTGGCTTTTAATGCATATATAACTAGGTTTCACATTTTGGCTATTAGTTTGTGAAACTGACTTTTATTTAAGTTATTAACTTTTTACATGGATATAACTTGGCTGGCCTGATACTTGGTGCAGATCTTTCATGCTTTTTTTATAGCTAATTTGACTGTTTTAAAAAACACAAGCCTGAAGGCATTATTCGAGGCAATTTCTTATACAGATAGTGTTTATCATCAGTCGCTAATGAATTTTTCAAGTTATATAAAATGAGATTAAAAGAACAACACCAAATTCCTTCATAACTATTTCTGCACTTAACTTTTCCTTAACAACATGAAAAGTTTACAACTAAATATTAAAGTGGAAGGTGATTGAATAAAAGACAAAAGTGACCCACTAATTATAATAATTACATTTGCTCTTCTAATTATTTCAATGTCTCCCTTTTTTTTGTACTTACATCCGATGACCAAGCTATGAAATTGTATGAGACTTACAAAATAAAGATATAAATACAAATATTATGAGTTATGACAAATTTGCATTATGCACATAAATTTTTACACATACTTGCTTCTTGCGAACAACAATACATCTTCCGAACAAGACTCTTACCCTAACATATAGAACTTGTTTGACATATTTTCTAACAAAAACAAACTTTCATTTCTTTCACAAATACCAAGTACCTATAAGAGACCTTCAATTTGAATATTGTTTAACATTAATTTATATGATTGGCATTACTACAAACAATAATTGAAATACTTACTTCTGTACTAATGCATTCAAAAAAATGTTGAACAATAGGTTTAGCATTTGAAATCTGTAACTTCATCAAGGCATTACAATTGGGCCAATCAATATTCAAAATTTGTATTATATATAGAAATATCAATATTAATTATATTTGAATCCGATTAAATCATCACATATAACAAAAAATATATATTACAATTATTTTATCATTGAACATATTGCTTTCTCTTCATAAAATTGAAAATATATCCTTCCAACTTTTGCTACACGATTAAAAGAACAATAAATAGCACCCTTGAATCCATTAACAACACCTTGACACTCTTTCCATGTCAAATATATACCAGGTGCATACTTAACGAAAGCTACATATACTTTATTTATACTCATATTTCTTTATCTTGTTACAATATCATCATACAAATATTCTTTATCTTGTAAATAAGGAGCATATTGACATGTTAACAAATAAAAAAGTAAGTCTATTTTTATGTCAAATAAACAAATCCATTATCCTACAGTAAAATATCACGATCAATGTTGTTGATGAGATGGCCAAAAAAAACCAAACAGTGCTAATTGTAAGTATCACTTACCAAACGACAAATGTTATTTTCCGCAATTAAATATGCCGCGACAACCATTAGTTTATTGATTCTTCCATCCTAGATCTTACACAGACACACAACATCGTTCGAGGTTCCATGCTGCGTGGACACAGACAAAATAATCGTACAAAGAGCCAGGACAATATAAAAATTAATATGTCTAGAACTATATTCCCAGCATTTTAATCTACCTGTTGTTTTCAAATCCTTACTGTGGGAGTATTTCTAATATTTTTATTAAAATATTTTGATCCCCATTCTCGCCTTGTTTTGTACAATACTTCATTCAACCAACTAATAATCAGGAACACAGCAATACGTTCCAGGTAATAAATCACTCTAATCCGACGGACTGTAATTATAATACTCCAGTCCATACACGTGTCAGAAATATAGTGCCTGCATCTTCACCCAAGTAATGCCATCCCCGTCCCAAAAGGTTGTAAATATTTCTCTCTCTCCCTCCGACCTTTTCGCAGCGTTTGTGTTCTGTTGTTACGTGACCGTTTCCTTTTCTCTCATTTGCTCACTAATATATTTTCTTCCTTACTCTCAAGTCTCACCACAAAATAAACCAATACATGAAAAAGCTTCTTCACCTTTCTTGCTGCTGAGAGACTCGTTCCATGCATCAGCTCTGCTGCATCTCCACCGTATCCGATCACTCTCCGTCACCCGACATTTCTATGGCAATCACATCCAGATCCCACCCCAATGCCCGATCAACCTCATCCAGTGTAGCAGAACAACACTTCCTTTCCTCCAGCAATCTAGATTCCAACGGCAATATTCGGCGGATCCAGCAAGTTGACGGTAAGCCAAACGGTTTCGTAGGGAACGGGATCTCTGGGGTGCTGCACAAGTGGGTGAATTACGGTAAAGGTTGGAGGCCGAGATGGTTCGTGTTGCAGGGCGGCGTATTTTCTTATTATAAGATTGATGGACATGATAAGATCGTTGTCAATCTGGATACTGAGAGAGGATCGAAAGTCATTGGTGAAGAGTCTATGAAAAGGATTTCCAGTACTAACAGTGTTAACTCTCAATTCAACCGCAAGCCATTTGGCGAAATTCATCTCAAGGTTTTCTGTTTCTAGAATCCGCTATCATTCATTTCCTGCTCCTACATTAAGTTCAATCTTTCGTTCAACTCTTTTTTAATTTTTGGCGCTCCCCCCAACCCAATTTCTAATTGGATCTGTTTACAATGGATAATTTGATTTTCAACGACCGCTTTTATTGAAGTTTTAATTTTTCAAAATTTACTTTGTTAATCGACCCTTTTCATCTCGATTTTATCGATTGGAATTTCTGTCCCCTTTTTCTTTCAACCAAAAAGAATTGATTGCGATTTCCTAGGGATTCTGTTTGCAAGAAAAATGGTACTTTTTAGCCATTGATATTGTTGTTATTTGTCATTTTTTGTACAACAGTATTAGGAAATCAGTCGATCCCTGAAAAAGGTACTGTTACCTTTGATGTTTACAGGTATCTTCAATCTGTGCAAGTGGATCCGACGACAAGAGATTCTCGATATTCACTGGCACAAAGAGGTTGCATTTGAGAGCCGAAACGCGCGAGGATCGCAACAGTTGGGTGGAAGCGTTGCAAGCAGTGAAGGGCATGTTCCCACGAATCTCTAATAGTGAATTGATGGCTCCCTCGGACAATGTGGCTGTCTCGACCGAAAAATTGAGGCAGAGACTTCAAGAAGAGGGCATCAGTGCAGCTGCAATCCAGGACTGTGACCAGATCATGAAGAGTGAATTTACTGCCCTTCAGAACCTGATTGTAGTGCTCAAACAAAAGCAATCGCTCCTCATTGATAAAATGCGACAGTTAGAGGTACATGTAACGAAGTGTAGAGAGCAAAATGCCATTCGAACTCAGAGCTTTTCTACTTCTATTTCTGTTTCTACCGTTTCTACTATTTTGAAGGACTGTTGAAAATTCTTATGTTTTTCTTTAAAAGATACAGGTTGAATACTAATTGAATTGTAGATGGTGGGTGAGTTCTGCAATATTTGTCTGCCTTTTGGCATCTTCCATTAATTTTTTGTATACGAGTTACATTGTGAAGGCAGGTTCCTTAAAAAGTTGTATCATTTTCAAATATAGTACATTTGTTGAAATTTTGGCTTTATCTTCCTTTTCCTGTTGTTTACTTGTAGTTGATTTAGAAGATGCTCACGCATTTCTTCTCTTGTCCAGCACCAAAAATATGTAAATAATCATGAGTTTTTATTTTTTTTTACTTGGTAGGAATTGATCTGGTGAAAATTGGTGGCCTTCGTAAAAGTTGAATGGTATTCATCTTTTGTATGGTAAAAATGATTGTGATGAAGGACCTTTTGGTGATGGTAATCAAACTGTTAGTTGTGCTTCTTAAAAGAGCCATAGAATGTAGGAGGTTCTGGAAAAGCTCTTTTTTTCGTGTCTTCTCAAGTGTGTTTCAGTGCTTTATATAGCTGTAGACCTTAATCTTTAACCGATGCATCGGCATCACTTCATAGGTGGAATAGTGACTTTACATGTATGCGCATTCTTCAAAGACTGATGATCTTGAAATCCTTAATGCGAAGCAAAATAAGTTTGGCTAATGCTTTTTCCCTTGCCAAGTATTGTTATATTGTCATGTCCAGTTGAAGTAGTAGCCTCTTCAACTAACTGTTCACCATGACGTGCTTGATTAGTTATCCTTTTTTTTTTCCTTATTTTCCCTGGCTTCTTAAAAACTCTATAATCTGATTGAAAAAGCATGTTTACGGTGTAAATGAATTTATAGCAAAATTTTGAGACCATAACGTACTGGCCATATTATTGCTCTTGCAGCATGCATAAACTTTTCTGTTCTGCTGAGATACATGGGCATACAAGCTCCTTTATATCCTCGTGTTTCTGAAATAGGATTGTGAAAGCCTATAAGGAACTAAAGTCTTTAATCAGTTATGGTTTAGTCTTTCTCTTCTAGAATGAAATTGGGTGCTTCTAATCTTGCAAACTCTCTTGTCCTTGATTGATATGGATTGGAATTCAAGAAATTGATATGTTAAAGTTGTTGCAAATAACTAAATATTGCTTGAAATCAAGGTTTCTTTGTTTTTTATTTTTTCATCTCCTAATGTCAACACAAAGGCCATTTCAGTTTTCTTTGTTCTATTAAGCAATTCTTTATTCATTGCATTATGTAAACAGAAAAGGTTGACCTTGAGCATACTTTTATGAGAGCCAAAAGCAGTTGAATGATGATGGAGTTTCTTCTATGTTAAGACAAGCTAAGCTCAGTAGTGAGTTGTGCAACGGAAAAATAAACTTCATGTTTCGGTTGATTAACTCATGGATTCGTAGTGTTCATAGAAATCAAGAAAATAAGTTTGGCATTTTTGTACTGCTTTCGTGACTGCATTTTCATAGCTAATTGTGACGCTTCTCATGTCTGGTACGTACATTCTTTAAGTTGACAAGTCTCCTGTTTTTTACGTGAACATTCACTTTTCATCTGGGATCTTCAGCCCTTGCTAGATTAGTATTGTTGAAGTATTAAATTAAGTGCATAGTTCCGAAATTGACACTAACTGGATGCTTATGAAAAAGTAATCTGTTTGTTTTAGTTTATTTCCATTTTTAGGATGTTATCTCGAAACTTGATGAACGTTAAGTAGTTTTCTATTCAATTGCTTGTTTTTCAGTTTAAATTTCTTATTTTGTGCTAGAGCTTTAATCTCTCTTATCATTTGCCTCACTTGCCTCATTTTCAGTTGACTATTGTCCAAGAATGATTCTTATATTCACCCAATATTTGCTTGTGCATTTTCCAAAAGGAAGTGACTCCAAATCTGAGGTTGATACTGCAGGGAAATTAACTGATGATCATGAGATTGACGTCTTTGATACTCGGGAATCGGGAGAACCTGTCTTCAGGTTCTTTAAAAAGTAAAAGGTCTGATTTTAGGAATTCTTTCTGTCGAGGTGATGGTATTCTTACATTTGGATCAGAAGATGTTGAACCTTACATTAGAGTCAGTTATCCACACATCATGCGAAGTATGAAATTTGTGTGGCCTGGTTGAGATAGAAAAAGAGGTTAATTTATTGTCATCTTACTACGCAACATTTGTCATTCTTACAGGGTGATCAGCACCAAAACAAGCGTATAGAGTTTATAGTAATACTGTTTTTGGGTTTTTCTTCCTTTGTAACCTATCTTGCAAAGAAATTAAAGGGTTCAATTAGAGAGAACCCACCGATGTCATAAAGAAAATAGTTTGAGGATAAAATTTTGAGTTTGAAAATGCTTTTTCTTTCCTATCCCATCCCTTGCAAACTCCAAGATTTAAATAGAGAATTTTGACAATAAAATAATGCAATAAGTACTACACTTACGTAGGAATGGCAAAAAATACCCGACCTGACCTATAATCAACGAACTTGATCCGGTCAAATCGACCCATGGGTTGGAAGGGGTTAGCTTGTGGAATGATGATGAAAGGTTTGATTCCAGATATCTTGACATACTTTTTGCCATAAATAATATTTCGATCTTCAGCTTCTTGTCTATCTTTTTTAACTTCATTAGACACATATGGAGTTTGTGCTAACATTACTTTTCATTTCGTTTGTCCATTCATTGAGTGCTTGAAAACAATCACAGAATGCTGCTGAGGTTATTAGCTTTGCTCCAGAGTTTGAAGTTGAAGATTCAATTGCTTCCCTTGTTGGTAGAGAATTGATCCTTTCTAAATCGATCGTGTTTCTTTTCATAATTTTTCCTAATACTTGCATATGAGTAGTGGAACTGCTTGCAGGGGTGGTTAAAATGGTTTTGTATTGAGGTCTTAAGGAAGGTTCTGGAAATCTAATAATGCTTTCTCTGCTTCGGATCGAGTAGAAAAACTTTTGTGTAATACTCCTTTCTTGCCAATTATATGGATAGTCTTACCAGTTATATGGATAGTTGCTTGATGCCCCTCGTCGTAGATTCCTTCCATTGATCCATTGTAAATGACATATACTTTGGAGTCTCTTTCATGGTGTTTATTTTACTTTGAAAATTGGATAACTGCTATAAATTTTGATGTAAATTTCTCTATCTTTGACAAATCGATCCTTGTAGCCTTTAACTGCTTGAATGAGTCCAATAGGGAATTCTAAGAGAAGACTCATGCTTTGGAGATAGATGGTGTCAATTAATCCACTCTGAAATAAAAGATAGGTAGCTAATGGATCAGCTCCTAGAAAAACAACTGCTTTTAGTCCAAATCTGCCTCTATTTTATGGATAATGACTATTTTCAATTAGTCACAAATGAATTAGGATTTTATTTAACCCTACGACAAAATCATTTACAAAGATCTCATAACAATGAGTGAGATTGAAGAAATATTAGATCAACAAGAATCTTTAGAATATGCAGAAAGAAATATACAACAACAATTAGCAGAATTAACCTCTTTAGTACAAAAATTAACCCTCACCTCTCATGAACAACTAAATATGACAATTAGTAAAAATCCTCAAAAAGAAGAAACTGATGAAGTAATATTTGGACGGGAATCTGATCAAGAAATATATATGCAAGATAATAAAGATAAACCTGAAGGAAGTAGAGCTCGAGAATTAGAAAGTAGAGCTAGAGAACTTGAACAAACTAGAGATTTAAAAATAAAAAATAAAATCATTGGCGATAAACAGAAAACAAATCAAGAACCAGATGAATTTTTAAGTTCACAAGGTTATTATTACAAAGGCAATAAAGTAAGAAAATATCCTACAGAATATAAACCAAAAGATATCACCTTAGGACCAGATGGTATACTTAACTTAGACTGTGTTACTAATCTAGAAGAATTAATACATGAATGGTCTAGCAGAATTCAATTATTATTACAAGTTGAAAAGCCTTTTAGAGACATTCCTCAAAATAAAGATTCAGTATGGAATTTTGTTACTTATAAAACCTCAGGAATAGTACAAAGTTTTCTTTAAGAAAATGAAATAGCATTAAAAGCAACCCCTCATTACCAAACAACAACTACTGACGTAGATACTTTTGAAATTATTGGAGATGAAATATAGCTCCACCTAAATTATGTGCAATGGTATGATTATCTATTCTTTCTTGAAAACTTTGTTGTACTTTAAAATTCATAATTTCGTAGGGATAACAGGTTGAGATGATGAACTGGGTAGGTTAGGTGAACTAGGTGAGTTTGGTGTTGAACGTTAAGTAAAGAGCAT
>JANVCL010000006.1:9780426-9792572 GCA_026546855.1 Erythroxylum incrassatum | reverse complement strand
ATTTTGAATATTATCTAATTGCCTTTGATTATAATTTACAGGTGGATTGGTAATTCGAATAGGATCATGGAGTGTTCAAGGAATAGAAAAGGAATATGATCTATTGAATGATGGAATAGGAGCTTGAGATGATGATTATAAAAAAGAATTTCGTCTTCGGATTGGATTTGTGGCTACTTCTATAGGAAATTGAATAGCTGGTAAAGGTCTTAATCTTTGTTGAAATTTTATTCCTACCTTAGCAACTTGGTAAATAATTGTTCTATATAGATTTGTTCGGTATTTTTAAATTCAATACTGTGATGAGAATTGATAAGGGCATAACTGACCTCAATGCTATGTACAAGATTTACCTATATGTCCAACGAGAATTAAGATACTATAATTATTTATATAGCTTTCATCAATTATTAAGACATTAATGGCATTTAATCAATGTAGAATATGTAATATACTAAATCAATATTTAACGGAAACATAATCTTTAGTCAATCATTATGATCAATTAACACTTGAAGCTACCAATCAGTTAGTAAGTTATATAACACGATATCATAATCATTATTATCCAACAGAATTAGAAGATCTTAGATCTAATTTAGAAATATTTCATGTAATGTACTGCAATTTCTTTGCAAAATTCTTCTTTCCTTAGCTAAATACTTTAAAAATCCTTGATCTAAAATATAGTTTAATAATCCTAAAAATTATTGAATTTGGGTTTTATTTACTAATTTGTCTGGGAATAGAACTAATTTTTTCAATATATTAGGTTGTAGTTTTAAATATCCTTGATGAAATTCAATACCTAAATATTCTATAGATTGGTGTGCTATTTTTGCCTTTTTCATACTTAATATTAATCTTTTCTCTTTACACCTTTGTAGGACGAGTTTAACCTTTTTACAATGATCTAGTTTATCTTGATTCGAATAAATAATGATATCATCAATATAAACAAAAGTAAAGTCTTCTAATCCTTCTAAATTTTTATCCATAAACCGTTGGTAAATACTTGGTGCTTGTTTTAATCCAAATGGTAATACATTTCATTGATAATGTTTCTGAGGGGGACAAGTAAATGTTGTTAATTCTTTAGTATTATCATACAATCTAAGCTGCCAGTATCCTGATTTTGCGTCTAAAGTGGTAAACCAAAGATGACCCTTGAGTTTATTGATAATAAAATCTTTTCTTGGTAATTTATATGCATCGCCTATTGTTGCTTCGTTGAGTTTTTTATAGAAAAGAAATTAAATCAATTATTCAAACAGAAATTCAACAGATTCCGCGTACTCAGCCCAAAGTGGTATTAGAGCTAGTCATTACTACCAAACCATGGAAACGCCCATAAACAATAACAATTGTTCACTTTGTAAACTATTAAGACAAGCTAGAAGATATACATAAGAATTAATACACCAAATCAATCAATTATATACCGATTTATTAGTCTCTTTAGAATCAGTTTATGATAGCCACCTTAATTATCATAATCGAACATGACTACAAAGACTTGAAAATACTTGATGTAGATACATTAGAATTAACAGAATCCTTAGGAACTTTTCAAGTTAATACATTACTTGCTAGTGAAAAATGTAAACAAATAGCTAGAACTCAATTAGATCTAAAATCTGGACAAGATATTCAAAAACAATCTGTATTTAGAAACCTGCTTAAAAGAGATAATATTTTTTCCATCTATATGATCTAAATGCTTTAGATATTTTACTTTGATATTTATTTTTTCGCATTGTTTCGCATCCATATTGTTGTGGTACTTCTGCATTTTTTGAACAGCAGGCTTGTATATTCTGATGTTTTAAGGTTTTTCTTAATTGAGCTTCTAAGCATTGTTCTGTTAGAAGTTCTTATGTTTCGAGAGGTGGATAATCTCCATTACTGATTCTGATTTCTTGATTAGGATCCTTTAATTTGATTTCGACGAGTCCCTGATTTTGATTTTTAATGGGATCTAAAGGATTTTCACTACAAACTTCGTCTGATAAAGTTTCAATTTCTGACTGGATTGATAGATTATTGAGAAGATAAAATTGTAAAGCATTGATTTTTGTTGTAATAGTTTTCAACTGTCGATAATATGTTGTATGATAAATTAGAATTTTAATAATAAGTGCTTTTTGATTAATAACCTTGATAGCGGGAGTTTTTAAAGTAATATAATGTAAATATTGACAAAAAGGATTATATAGTTTGATAAAGTTATTTCCTATAATTAACGGTAATCCTGATTCATACTGATAAATAGAAGGTATAGAAAAAGTGTATCCTTCGATTAATATATTATTATAATAACTAACATACCATATAAACTTAAAAGTTCCATCAGCTATACAAATTTTTAAAGGTTTTTCTAATTTTTTCCAAGTTAGTGATAATTGTTTTGATGCCATACAAATGGTAGCTCCTGTATCTATGTAAGCATTAACTTTAGTTTTCTTAATTACTACTTGTATAAAAGTTGCATTCGGATTCAATTATTGATTCGAACGAGCTTTCAATGTCAAATCCATTTATAAGTTCATAGATAGAGGAAACGGTAGAATCAGTGTTATATTCGGATTCTATAGGTTCTAATTGATTTTGTAATGCTAAATTTAAAATATGAATATTTTCTTTATTGTGTTTATCTTGTTTCTTAGGACATTGATTTACATAATGACCTTCTTCCTTACAAATCCAACATCTACAATTTTTCTTTTTTTGTAGGACAGTGTTTTTATTTTCGCTTAAATTTTCTATATTTGATAAGTGATAGAAAATGGGTATTGTCCTTCTGTCATTAGATCTTCTTTGTAAAATTTGTAGGCTAGGGTAATAGTATTATTCAGTTTTTGAGATATGAGAGGGATTCCTAATTTTATTTTGGTGTTGAATTTTATTTTTCCATATAGTAAGTTTCCATTCATGATTCCAATTATCTGATCATTGAGATGAGTCATTCTTTCATCTAATATTGTCATTCTAATGGGTGAATCAATTCCTTCTTGAAATGTAGATTTTAATAAAATCTGAATAGTGGAAAGATGAATATATCCTATTTTTATTCGTTTCTTTTCGGGAAGTTGTTGTAATTGTTTGGTGATTTGTTCTTGATTAATTAAATTGATTCATATTGTTACATTACATTGATCTAAAATTAATTCTCGATAATAAACTCTAGGTTGAATAACAAGTTCTTTCATTTCTTGAGCTAATTCTATAGCTTTGGCTGTTTCTTCCATTTTGATTCTGGCTGTGTCTTTAAGTTCGACTTCTTCTACTGGTGCATCTTCATAAATGCGATGAGCTCTTCTATTTCTAGCTGCATACTATCTACTATTATCATCCATATGTTTTTCTCTTAAATAAATGCGCTTGATTAATTGCTTGAGTGTTCGTTTAGCTCAAAGTAAGTATATTGAGTATTTGGATTATTCATATCTGAAACGAAATCAAAATTGATGAGTTGAGATGGATTGATGAATTAGAAAAGAAAATCATAGTTGTAAGAAGATGTATTATAGATGTAATGAACTTAAGCGAATCATAAAACACTTTTGTTGCATACCTTTTATCCTTGATTGCAAAATGCCAGACTGTAGGCTATAGCAGAGAGGAAATGGAAGCAAGCAAAGGTTTTATTTAACTTATAAGCTCATACCTCTTCCATTAAATTACATCCCATATATAGGGAGAAAAAGGAAACACGACAAAAGACAGAAAAGAAGATATGACTTAAAGCTAAAGCAAAAGAAAACTAAAATGACTAAAGTAAAGAAAGATTCGTCCTGTGACGAGACTAAAAGAAAAGAAAAAGATACTCTGTACAATATTTACATTGTTTTGGGTCACATGTCGTAACCCTACATCTTTTTCCTATAGCTCTTTTTTACTTCTACATTATTCTTCAATTATTGGTGAATCTTCAGGATGGTCTTCATTAGATCCTTGAATTGTTGGGCTAGATTGGGTTGGACAATAAGGACATGTATGTAAAGCCCATTTTCTAAGTTGAGTGCATATAGCATATTTCCATGCTTCAGTAAGAATGCCGCTCATGGGTTGGAAGGGGTTAGCTTGTGGAATCACAGGTCAGGCTTCGGCTTGGACCAACTAACTCGGCCCTTGGCCCGCAATGAGACAAAACGATATCGTTTTATTTATAGCAAAATGACGTCGTTTGTTATAACTAAAAAAACTTATCCACAACTAAAAAGACATCATTTTGTTGTTGATTACTTTAAAAAAATAAACAAAACAATGTCATTTTGCTTTCATTAAATGCAAATCAGTCAAGTCACCCTTTGCCTCCATTCAGTTCAACGTTAGCCTACTGCTTACGTCTCTTCTCATTCATTCTTCCTATTTATTCTCCGGCAAATTCTTCACTCAAACACCTCTTCTTCTGTTCTTCTTCTTCGTCGCATGCCATCTGTTTTTGCTTTTTTGTTGTTGGAGTTTGTTTGTTGTTATTCACTCCTTCTCCTCCTTGGCCGTCGCAAGATTGAAAAGAGATTACCTTATTGTGTTATTCTTTGGTGGGTGATACTATTTGGGTAATTTGTGAACTTTTTATGTCTAAAAATGGGGATATAAGATAATGCATATAACGTATTTGATGAAATGTTCAACTCTTTTAATGCATGTATATTGTATAATGTTTGTGATTGATTGTTTTTCCCCTTTTTTGTGTTTGATAAAAATGTTAAAAGGATTGTCATTTTAATTTAAATATCGGTTAATATAATTAAGTCATGTAATAATCTTTGTCCACAATTGTCAATAGCCGTCATATGTTACATATTCTCATTTATTCGATATGTCTATATGAAGTATTGTGTTACTATTGTATTATATTCCCACTTTTAATTTACACTAAAAAAGGGCGGTATTTCATGATAATTTAGAAAACCCAAATGGTGATATATGATATGTCATAACAGGGGATACTATACATGATCTCTCATGGCACCTTTATTTAAGGTACATTGGTATAACAAAAGCACCCCAAATTTGGAAGGAAATTCATGAAAGATGAAGCACATCATACTCTAGCATACAGAACATTAAGAGTTGAATATGTTTAGCCAATGTTGAGGAAAGATTATCTGGATTAAATAAAGATATATGACAATTGACAAAGGCATGCTCACCCAGTAGCAAATTAGATGATGATTTTTAAGTCTTGTTCTATTTTCTCAATGAGGGATAAACATTTTGAGGTCCTTCCCTCCTACTCTAGTTTAAGGTAGATTGTAGAACCCTTCACAAAATCATATCCAAAGTGTTAAAGAAATTCATGAGAACCTACATTACCTATATAGATACAAAGTTTCTCTTTCAATGGTCACATACAACAACCCGTAATTCACAAGAAAGAGTTTTAAGATTTTTTGCAAACTTAGAAAAATTAAACATAAATTGAGCTTTAAAGTCTTTTTTAATACTTGACAATGATGTTTCTTGTAATTGACAATCAACTTTAATACTTGAAAAGGATGTTTCTTGTAATTGAGTTTTATCTTGCTATGCATATGCCACTTCTCTCTTTAGCCTTTACTCATATTTCATTCATAATTGGAATCTCAAATGAGTTTTTCTAGAGAATGGTTGAAGTAATTTTGACTCATTTATCTATTTTCATGCCATGTAAGGATAGTTTTGCCACTTTCCTAAAAATAGAATGTTTATTACATGACAGTCTAAAATTGAACATTTAAACCATTAACAATGATTACAATTTATTCTAAACCCAACTTGGGTTCATCCAAAGGATTATCATAAGAAAGAGTATAATAAGTGAATAACTTGAAGAAGACTACATGACGGTTTGAAAATTTTTTTAATAATGATATGCTCAACTGCTCATTTTGATTGTTTATAGCCTCAAATATTTAAATGTTAATTATTTCTAACTTCAAGTATTTGTATGTTTTTTTTGTTTCAGATGGATGAGCATATTCCATCAGATGAGAGTTCTAATCCAGTACCGAAGATAGAAGCGGAAACTTCTATTCTTGTACAAAGTGGGGATAGAGATTCACCTAGAACTCAAGTTACTCATCTTAAAAGTGAAGTTTGGAATCACTTTAACAAAACTAGATTAACCAATGGGATTGAAAAAGCAGAGTGCAAATATTGTTATAAGTTGTATTCGAGTGGTTCAAAAGGTGGAACATCTCATTTAGAGAGACATATGAATTCATTTACTAGAAGGAAGATGGTTTTAAGAGGTCAAACATTTTTGACCCCTAACTTGATGAAAGGGAAGCATGAGTTGAGTGTAACAACTTTTGACAACAATAGATCATAGTTTTTGATGGCTAAAATGATTATTAAAGATGAACAATCATTGTCTATAGTCGAAAGTAAAAGTTGCAGGATGTTCTATTATTCATTACAACTGACTATCAAGGTTCCTTGTCGGAATACAGTGAAGAAGGAGATATTGAAAATTTACAAGGATAAGAAGAGAGAGAAAATAAGAACATTGTCGAGTGTTGAATAACGGATTACTATAACAACAGACATGTGGATAGCCGATAACTAAAGGAAGGATTATATGGCGGTGACGGCACATTATGTTAATAATCATTAGACGTTATGTAGTATACTTTTGAGGTAATTTATATTCTTTAATATTGTTATCATTGACTTTTTCATTATGTTATGAATTTATGATTGATGTTGGTAATATTTGTATATGATAGGTTCATTTATATGTCGACATCACATACAAGTAAGAGATTGGCAATCGTGTTGACAGAATGTTTAATGTATTTTAACGTCGACAACAAAATATCCATAATCACAGTTGACAATAGTAGCACAAATGATGCTATAATTGAAAAGTTGAAGAGTAAATTACAGATCAAAAGCTTATTGGTTGGAGGTAGGTTATTTCCTATGCGTTGTTTTGTAGATATTCTTAGCTTGATTGTAAATAATAGGTTGGAGATGATAAGGGAAGTAATAGACTGTATTCAGAAAAGTGTTCTATATCATAGTGCAGCTTCTAAAAGGGTTGAATCTTTTGAGGATACTACATAAATTTTATGTATTCCGAGTTCAAAGAAGTTGGTTTTGGATTATCCGACCAAATGGAATTCAACCTTGAAGATGTTAGAGTCGACAATCCCATATGTTGAGGTGTTTATGAGATCGAGGGATAAGGATTCTCAGTATACCTACGTGCCAACAAAAGATTGGTGGGAGTTGGCTAAATAACTTTGCATCAAGTTGGAATTATTCTATAATGCTACTGAATTGTTCTCGAGAACAAAATATCAAACTTCACAAAGTTGCTTTAACACACTATCGGACATAAAGCATCCTTTATCATAGTGGATGTTTGAATCCAATGACATTATTCGGACTATGGCGAAGCGGATGATGGATGAGTTGAATTCTTATTGGTATAAGGTTGGAGATATTATTACAGTGTTATATGTGTTAGATCTGAGATACAAGATGGACGGGGTCAAATTTATTTATAATGCATTGTACCATGATGAAGCTTAAGGGTATGTAGATAGCATTAAACAATTATGGTACGAATTGTTCAATGATTATTAACTCAGATTGGAGAAAAGTCAAACTGTGGATCTTAGTAGTGCAGGTAGTTTGGTTTTGGGTTCAGTTTCATCTTCTAACCCAACATTGCCACATTCTCTTGAAAAAATTTTTAAAGAGAAAAGGGCTAGAATTTCTTACAATATGATGGAGTTAGATAGATATATAGCTGAACCAGTTGTAGTCAAAATTGAAGATGAGCAATTTGATATATTGTTAAGGTGGAAGAAGTCTGGAAATGCTTTTCTTATCATACAAGTGATCGCACTTGACTTATTGGTTATTCCAACATCAACCATTACTTCAGAGTTTGCCTTTAGTACTAGTGGTTTAGTTATTTCTCCTTATCATGCTCGACTTAATCCTCGTACTGTCGAAGCCTTTATATATGCCCAAAGTTGGTTAAATGACGAAGATATTGATGGTAAATTCTTTTCTTTTTAATAAATCAATTTTATTTTTTATATTATTTTACCTAATACTGTGTTTTTAATTTTTCGTTAATACAGAACAAGAATTAATGCGAAAGAGGCGAATATTAATCGACCGATTGCACATTATTTTGATCAAATATATGAGTATATTTAGTTTTTTATTAAATATTACAATGTCCTAAATATTCTTTAAAATTTAATATTACATTACTGAATATAATGTTTGTACATACAGATGATTAACTACTCTCTCACTCCGATCTCCAGTATCCGGTGTCCAAGCTGGACACTTCATATCATTTGTCCGACTAGTCATCATATTATCTTAATTTTTGTAAATTGTATCATTTATTCTAAAATGATTTAGATAATCATTCGTGAATAGTAATGATTGCTATAGTTAATCAATTTGGTTTTTACAATTTCTGTTTTTTAATAAGTAATAAATTATTTAAGTAAAATTGAAATTTGTAATTAATTGAATTGAAATTCTTAATTATAATTAACTTAATGAATTTTCCTAATCAATTGAATTAAAATTCCTAATTAATTATTTATTTATATAATCATATGTTTAACCAAATTCAAATTAATTAATTCAACTTTAGCACTTTTAAATTTGTATTTTTGTAACATTTTCATTATAATTAATTGTTATAATAAAATTACAAAATTGAAATTAAATTCACATGTTTGTAGGGAATAATTCTAACAATATTATCATAGCTACATATTATAATGATTATGTTAATCCCTTTAAATATATAAAAGCCACATATTATATCAATATAAGTTTTTATGACTCGATTACTTTTATATTCTTTTGAAATGATATTTAGGATTAACAATAATTTAAGAATTCAATCATATATGTATATGTTTATAAAAAGATATATGTATTTGTATATGTTTATAACTTATTCAATAAACATAATAATTTACAAAAACTTATCAAATTATCAAAAGTATTTATGAAATCTATTGTAGTTTTAATAAAATAATAGCATTTTTCAATATAATAGCTATATCAATATATGTTTTTATAACTCAATTACTTTTTTATTTTGAAAATGATATTTAGTATTAACAATAATTCAAGAATTCAATCATATATGTATACGTTTATAAAAACATATATGTATTTGCATATGTTTATAACTTATTTAACAAACATAATAATTTATAAAACTTATCAAAAGTATTTATGAAATGTATTATAGTGTTAATAAAATAATAGCTATTGCCTACTTTCAATATAATAGCTATATCAATATATGTTTGTATAACTCAATTACTTTTATATTCTTTTGACAATGATATTTAGGATTAACAATAATTTAAGAATTCAATCATATATGTATATGTTTATAAAAACATATATGTATTTGTATATGTTTATAACTTATTTAATAAACATAATAAATTTATAAAAAGTTATCAAATTATCAAAAGTATTTATGAAATGTATTGTAGTTTTAATAAAATAATTTAAGAATTTAAACAAATGTAACTACAATTTTAAAATGTTGTTAAAATAAAATATAAAAACAATTTATTAAATTTTTCGTGTCAACCTCAACCCGATAGGCTGTTCGTGGCTCAGCTAGACCAAGCTACAGGCGGCCCAAGCCCAACCTGGCCCATTGTCATCCCTACACCCACATCTAAAGAGTACAACCACATCTTAAAATAATGCAAACAAGGATTAGACGTGAAAAAGTGACAAGACTACGTAAAGAGATAACAAATTCATGTAATCTACACACCCACGTCTCTTAACAACAAACAACAACACACTACGTAAAGAAATAACAACTCATTCAGTTTATTCACCCACGTATACCCCCCATGTACATACTCGTATCAGTCTACTGGACTAAGACTACTTCAAACTTCAACTAGTTCCTCGTCTTTAGATTACGCCTCTGATATGCCTTTCCCTTGAATAACATGCCCACCTTGTTCACATGACTGTTATTATTGCTTATAACACTACTACCCCCATCAAAATTGTGCTTGACCCAAGCGTTAATGAAGGAAAATGAAGGCGTAAAGAGGAAACATCTTCCCATAAAGCTTTAGCTATTGAAAGGCCTTCCCAATGGATCAAAGCATGAGGCTGGCCTTTAAATGTGCATTGATTTAGAACAACTTGGGGATTGAGGTGGATTTCTCCTTTTCAAATAGAAGGAAGGATAGGTTCAACCATAACCAAGTTACCATAGAATGGTTTCAAATAGGGGACATAAAAAATGGGGTGTAATTTAGAAGAAGGTAGGAGATTCAATTTATAAGCCATAGTTCCAATTTTGTCTATGATTTGAAAGGGGCCATAATATCGAGGAGAGAATTTGGTGTACCTGTGTGATGTAAGACTAAGTTGTCTGTAAGGATGGAGTTTAAGAAAGACCATATCGCCAACTTGATATTGGACATCCTATTGCTTGCATCATAGGCTATCTTCATGGAATTATGAGCTTGAAGAAGGCGATCTCTAAGATCTTTTAGCACCAAATCTCTTGTTTTTAACTCTTGATGGACTACTTCCAATTTGGCTAACCCAAGAACATAAGAAAGCATAGTTGGATGAGAATGACCATAAACCACTTCAAAAGGTGTAGCTTTTAAGGAAGAATGATAGCTGGTATTGTAACAATATTCAACCCATGGTAACTGTTGAACAATCAAACATTTTGTCTTATTCAAAAATAATTGGTGAGCTTGCAATAAGTTGAAGAAAATTTGCAAGTGTGCCACATGAGCTTCCCAAGTCCTACTGTAGACAAGAATGTCGTCAAAAAAACATAAGTGTGAATTGATGAAGGTAATCTTGAAATACCTCATTCATTAAGGCTTGAAAGGTGCTTGGTGAATTGGTGAGACCGAACGACATTAATAAAAATTCGAAGTGATGATGGTGGGTGCGAAACACTGTTTTCTCAATGTCTAAAGGAAACATTCGAATTCGGTGATAGCCAAATCGCAAATCAAGCTTGTTGAAGTATTTTCCCCATGTCATTCCTCTAATAGCTCTTCAATCATCGAAATGGGAAATTTTTTTAATTGTTTTGGAGTTCAAGGCCTATAATCCACACAAAATCCCCAAGTATTATCTGCCTTTAGGACTAAAAGCACAGGTGATGAGTGGGGAGAATGGCTAGTTCAGATGATTCCTTGATCAAGCATAGCCTTGCACTACCTTTCAATCTCATCCTTTTAGGCATGTGGATATCTATAAGGCCGAACCACTATTAGACATGTTCTTGGTTCAAATTTAATCCGTTGATCATGTGCATGAGTTGGTGGTAGCCCTTTTGGTGTAACAAATAAAGGGTTGAATTCAGTAACAAGTGAATCCATTGTCGTATCTTGTGGGAACTGAAGTTCAACAGATTGAAGTTGAGCACTTGGAGTAGAAAGTGAACTCTTAATTCCCTACAATTCCATAACTCAACCATTCCGTCTATATATCATGACTTTGGCCATAAAATCCTACATAATCGATCCAAGTGATTGAAGCCAATTAACTCCTAACATAGCATCCATGACAAAGATACCCGACACTGATGAAGCCAATCACATATATCATTCCATATTTAATTCCATCACTGCATCAACCAAACAATAGCCTCAAATCACTCTAAATTCATATCCATACTTAGCATGTAATTATATGTAATAGCTTCATTCTAGGAGAGTATATCGTGTAATATAACTCTAGGAGATACACCATCTGTATATATAAAGATGCAAGCTATGACATGAACATATGTAGAATCACATTATTTACATGGTATCAGAGCTTGTGAGAGGCCTCCATATCTTCTTTCCAAAAAAAATTTCCATCTCTTCTACAAACATCTTGCTATTCTCTTATGGCTTCAACTACTCATTACCCTTCTCTCTCTCTTTTCCCGGTGGGTCCATCACCTCCAATTTTCTGAAGCTTGATGAAACTATCCCCAATGGCTTCTCCAAATGAAGCCATTTCTTATTGACCTTAGGCTTTTCAAATATGTAGATGACACATTTCCAGCACCTCCTTCCACTATCACACCTTTTGTTGTTGGGTCCCGTTACCAAGACCCAACTGCCGGAGACATAAACCCTGTAGGGTTACTTGCTGCCAAAACA
>JANVCL010000006.1:9701192-9734792 GCA_026546855.1 Erythroxylum incrassatum | reverse complement strand
TAATTTAGCTTGATCACCTAGATTAAGACATTGGATGATTGAATGCCGCAACCAATGGGATTTAATTTGTTGAAAAATTAATCAAGCGACATACTTAAGGCTAAAGTGTAGACTAACCATAGGATCTTGTGTGAGGATACCTAGAATTAACGAACTTAATTTTAAGCTTCTTGTATTTAACGCCTTTTATTTCGAATTATCTATGAACTAAGTGGTGACTCGGATTTAGAAGAGAAGGAATTTCCATAAACAATGGGTTTGACTTGCTTAAGTGAAGTATTTCCTACATCAATCCACCGTTATAATTTTATTTTTAGTGTTCAATCCAATTGAAATCTGATACGCTAACCAATTTTTGTCATTTGATTAAATTTAGTCATTTTAATTCATACCTTGCATTTTCATATTTTCTTAATTTGCTTATTTTATTTTATTTTATTTTCAAATCAATCAATTCTTGATCGTCTGAGTAATTTTTTATCGTTTAATTTAATTGTTTTACGTGTTGGAAATTTTCCATTAGGTAAGATATCCGGTTCTTATCGATTTATATTACTTGTCGACGGGGTGCTCTTACCTTTAATTGGTTATAGATAGAATTTAATTCATATTGTTTTGTTTAGACTGCAACATTCCTCTATCTCCATATATGATATAGCACCATTTGAAACGAGGTCCTGATGATGAGACCATCTTGCTTCCCCGGTCTGGAATACCTGATAACATCATTCAACACCACATTCCATTCATAGGAGAAATTTGGAATCCCTATCATATGCAAAATTCTGCTCCACACCACTTTAGTATACTCACATTCAAAAAACAAGTGATTTTTACTCTCATTGACATGTTTACACAACACATAAAGGGGATCATAGCTACCAAACTCTCAGTCCTTAGTTTAACCATGGTACCTCTTCATGCTACTCGCTCACTATATCGTGTACCAATTTATCGTAAATTCCCCACCTTGATTTGCTAACCTGAAACGAAAAATCAAGCAAATAGGTCTTTAGTGAAGAGTAAAAGTACATAAACTGTCCTTACAAGCAAACATCAAGTAAAATCATTGCCTCGACCTTGAAAGGCCATTAAAACTTTCTCATTTACATAACTTGTCTTTTATATTTTATCGAGTAAAAGCACATTTTTATGTAGTTTTACGAATTCAATAAAAAAATTCAAATTTCTTGTATTTATAAAAATTTTAAATACTTTCCTTTTTTTTCAATTTGTCCCATTTTTAGGCATGTCAATGTGCCGGACTTGAAGCAGCCGGCCAGTGACAAGATAAGCCATAAATAGGCTAGGCCAACCCAACCCATCTGATTATATTTTTAAATGTATTAAAAAATGACATTTTGATGTTCAGGTCAGGCCACCAACCTAGTCGTGTCAAATCGTGCTGGGCCCGTGGCCAACCTATAACCCAAAAAATTCGGGCGAAAATCGAGCCAAGCAAGACTAAGCTAAAATTGACATCCCTACCATTTCCCACTTTATCTTTACATATATATATTGACATACCCACTTCCTTATCTAGAATTATTCGAATTTTTACCATCAATATCAAGAATTAGAAGAGAGAGAGATTTGTGTTACCATTATAACCATATAAAGCAAAAGAAAGATAAAAGGAAAAGAGGCCTGTTGAGCCAGGAAAGTTTTTAAATTGAGGGTTAGCTACAAATATGTATTTCAATAAAAGCTAATCCCTAAAAGTGAACCGGATTCTTATTTAATAAACTTACTTGATCATGGAAACATAAAATAGAATTTAAAATATTTTTTCTTTTAAACTACTCTTTATGTGTGATTTATTAAGTTCATAATGTGCTAATGATGAGTATAAATTATAATTTTAATTCATAATTACAATTAGAAAAACTAAAACTCCTTTTAATTATCTTTAATTCTTCAATTAAATAATTTATAATTATAGATCTAGATTAACATGCAGCAACATGTTATGACCACTCAAGTAATAGGAATTTCAAAGTGGTTTGATTAAGTCTGTCTATGGGTGATTATAATATATAATTAATCTTTTCGTCATCTAATGTTCTAATTGAATATAGAATATGACTACAGTGTCTACTCATTTTAAATCTAATTATATTTGTTCTTGCTAATTGATAATTGATATTTGAAAACATCTTTTCAAATGTCAATTCACTTTAGCTATAATATTCATTAAATCATTACTAATCAAGAACAATAAAATATTTTCTCTAATTATTTTTAAGTGATAAATCCTTTATTAACTTATTTAACTATCTCTACATGGTTTATACTATATCCAAGTACTACCAACTGAGCTACCTTAAATAAAATGGGTCATAAGTAACATTAAAACATGACAATTCTCACATAAGATATCTTGGTAATTTCAAGTCTATAGATCAATTATACAATCATCGTAATAAGAATTCCACAAACACATAAGTAATATTCTATTTGGTATCTTCATAATCTAGTCAATACAGTGAACTTATTCTCTAATAAGTATAAACACATTTGTTTAAGTATTCCTATATTTTAATTAATAAGATCAATTTCTTTCTTTATAAGAATGAAACATAGCATATGCTAGTTTTACTATTTTATCAATATCTTATCGTGATGATACTACAACTAGGAACAATTTGGGAGTAATACATTAATGCAAATTGAACCTAATAGTAGAGCTGTCATTATACAAAATCTTGGAGATTCTTTTGCAGCTGTCCTTGTGTATGTGGATGATGTTATTGTTGCCGCTAATTATTCATCAAAATTTAAGGCTTTAAAGAGCTACTTAGCTTATTGGTTTCCCATTAAAGATTTGAGTTCTCTTAAATATTTTCTTGGTTTAGAAGTTGCTCGAAGTTCAGAAGGAATAGTTCTTTCTTAAAGAAAATATGCACTGGACATTTTAAAAGAAACAGGTATGCTAGCATCGAGACCAGTTAAATTCCCAATAGAGCACCACTATCGTTTAGCTTTAGATGAAAGTTCTCTTCTTGAGGACCCTAGCCCCTATCGAAGGTTGATTGGAAGGTAGATTTATCTCACCATTACTAGACTTGATATTTCCTATTTTGTTCATTTGTTATCTCAGTTTATGCGTCAACCTCGATACAATCATTGGCTAGCTGCTTTGCGCATATTGCGCTATCTAAAACTTACTCCTGGTTAAGGTTTGTTTCTATCAGCCTCAAGTTCTTTATCACTCAAAGCTTTTTGTGATTCATATTAGGCTAGTTGCCCACTTACACGTCGATCTCTTAGTGGCTATTTCATTTTTTTGGGGCATTCACCTATTTCTTGGAAGAGCAAGAAATAAGTGACGGTGTCGCGTTCTTCAGCTGAAGCGGAATACCATTCTATGGCAACTGTTGCTTGTGAGATCATTTTGTTACGACAATTACTTGCAGATTTATGTGTTACTCATTCAGATCCAGTTCCCTTATTTTTTAATAGTCAAGCGGCGCGCCATATTGCCAATAATTTGGTCTACCATGAACAGACTAAACATATTGAGGTGGACTGCCATTTTGTTCAAGATTGCATCCAACAAAGTTTGCTAATTTGCCATCATATATCTACGCACAATTAGATTGCTGATGTATTCACAAAAACATTAGGAGCTCATCAATTTCACTATTTAGTTGCCAAGTTAGGCATTCGAGATCTTCATGCTCCAACTTGAGGGGGCGTAATAGCAGAGTTGTCATTATAAAAAATCTTAGAGATATTGTTATAGAATCTTGTTGATTTTGTAGATATAGCAGTTATTGAGCAGATTTTGTAAGATATATTGTGTAGATACATTAGAGATAATATAGGATTCAAAATTCAATTCTGTTGTAACTATCCTCTTATTTTTCGATATTCTGGTTCCTATTATAACTATAAGAGCACTTTGCTATTTAGTAATAAAGTATAAGCTGACTCTCTTTTACCAAAGTTAACAGAACCTCATAATTATGATCTCATTATAATTTCAATTAAATAGTAGTTATTCTAGATATTTTAGTTTTAGTATTAAAACATCAAATGTAATTAACAAAATTATAAATTAAATAAATAATAATATCTTACATAAAATTGCAACCAATAGATTAGTTGCAAAGGCATAACCTATTAAGGCTCTCCATAAAACTTTTAATCTCTCCTCTTTTGATGAACCATATTAAAATCTTTTTATAAGTCATTCTTTACTTATGACCATATCATCGATGCTATTTCTTACCTCTGTCATTCCTATCTAACATCGTACAAATAAAGGTTTTGCTATAATATTATTTGTAATGCTCTAAAGTCCAAACTATCCTAATAACAATGCCAATTAGGCTTTAGAGAATTATATGTCTAAAATAACTAGTTATAATTTTAATTAGTAGCCTTTGCTATAGACTTATAAAGGCTTTTACATGTCCTTTCTTTTCTGATATAGGATTGTGATACCCATCTCTCATATAGGAATTTACAATCTCCTCTCCTTTAATCCTTAATTTCTTTGTTAATAACAGATCTACAATTTAAAATCTCCTTTCATCTTCTAATAAAAATTAGACAAAAAGCCTACCAAGATCTACCCTTTAATCTACTGTCTATGCCATATCACGTGCTCATCATTTTGAACCAATATTGCGATAGCCTAAAATAAGAACTCTATATCGTGCTTAAGAGAATCATAAGCCTAAGAAAAGCTAGCTAGAAAGTTGGTTAGTAGTTCCCCTTAGGTCAGTGCTTTTTTTGTTTCTAATGTTTTTCCATAGGTCAAGTAGCTGAAAACTGGAAAGACATTTAAGGTGAATGGTTATCACCTGAAGTTGTCCTATGAAGGATTCCAAGTAGAGAATGTGGAAGTAGTGATACTTCTTAAAGACTCAAATGAAATCACGTGATAAGAAAAACATTGAGTCAGACCAATTACAATAAACAAAGGGTAATAACCCAAGGAGTTTGTCCTTTGCCTTTACTTTTTCATAATTGTTGCTTTTGTTGAATGCCCCATTTCTTACATTTAATGTTACATTTGGGACAATGTAAATTTGAAGTGTGGGGGTAGGGATTTTGTTCATTAGGTATGTTTTTAAGTTTTCTTCTTATGTGTTCAAGTTCTTTTTGCATGTTGAAAAAAACAAACATTCTTTTTTCTTTTATTGCTTCTAGGATTATATAATTATAATTAGAAAGTAGAATCAGTTAAAGAATTCGTGGAAACTTAGGCATATATTCTTAATTTTGATGTTGGTTGACATAAGCTAGTAAGATTTCCTCAAGACTAAGAGATCTATATAGTCTTCTTTTATTCATGTGTGACCTTCATAACATGTATATTATGACTTTACCTGTAATATTCTATTCAAAACTACATTTTTATCACATGCATTAACATGGAAATGATATATACATTCTTTGTTTTGTAAGATATATTAGTCAAATAGTCTACCTAATGACATGATTTATCCTATTGTTAAGTCTTTTGAGCTTTATTAGCCTTTTCTTTTTGTGCTAACCATATTATAATCCTTTAACCTAACAAAACTTCTTACCTAAACCTTAAAACTAATGGAAAATTTGTGATTATTCATGCTTGTAGATGCACAAGAGTATAAGCATGGGGGTGTGCATATATGCGAGTTGACTATAATTAATGGAATGTGATATTTATTGCATTTCAATGAGTTCCATCGTTGATGTTGTTAAGTCAAAATGACTTTACGAATATTAAGTTTTGATGACAAGCAAATTAAATGGAAAAGCAGACGGAAGCTAAGAACAAAGTAAATGGAAAAGTAGACGGAAGTTAAGAACAAGCGAAATAGAAAAGCAGACGGAAGCAGAAAAAGCAGACGAAGCAAAAAGCAGACGATAGCTAAGCTAAAAAGCAGACGAAACAAAAAAGAAGACGACAGCTAAGCTGAAAAAACAAACGAAGCAAAATCAGATGATAGCTAAGCAAATAAACAGGCGGAAGCGAAAGCAGATAGAAGCGAAAGCATACGGAAGCAAAAGCAAACGGAAGCAAAAGAAGACGGAGCAAAAACATACGGAGCAAAAGCAGACAGAAGGAAAAGCAGACGGAAGCAAAAGCAGACGAAAGCAAAAGTAGACAAAGCAAAAGCAGACGAAGCAAAAGCAGATGAAAGCATCAGTCTGAGTTAGTTATAAGACTCAACTGAAAAATTGTTTTTTTAAAGAATCAAGAAGCAGTTATCAAGAAATAGTTGAAGACGGAGACTATAAATAAGAGGTCGAAGTCAAAGATGACACAGAAATAGATATAGAAAGATATACATACACATACATACGTAGAATAGATTATTGCGACAAAGTTCTGTGCGAAATTACTGATAGTTTAATCTGTCGTTTGTAGCAAGTTCAAAATTTTGATTGTGATACAGATAGCCTGAAGAGGCTAAGAGTAAAATAATACTTGCTGTATTGAGACTTGAAGAGGCTCGATGAAAAGAATACATGTAAAACTTTGAGAGATAGTGAAATCTCAGATAGGCATCTAAGGACTGGATGTAGCCCACGGTTTGGGGTGAACTAGTATAAAAACTACTGCGTCAAACTCTCTTACTCTTTACATTGTGATTTACGATATTACTTACATACATAAGTGTTGGAAAATCATTTTCAAACGTGTTAATATCAGTTCTGGAAAACAAACTAGTTTTTGAAAGAAGTTTTCAAAAAGGGGTTAACAAAAAGTTTAACACAATTCAACCCCCTTCTTGTGCATCTATATCTCATTATTGTTTACTATATTAACGTGTGATTCACTTCAAGTTTTGCTTCGTCCTTACTTTTGCTTCCGTCTTAGTTTTGCTTCTTTCTTAGTTTTGCTTCAGTCTTAGTTTTGTTTCCGTCTTAGTTATGCTTCAGTCTTAGTTTGCCTTCCGTAGTAGTTTTGCTTCCATCTTAGTTTTGCTTCCTTCTTAGTTTTGCTTCCGTCTTAGTTTTGCTTCCATCCTAGTTGTGCTTCCGTCCTAGTTTTGCTTCAGTCTTAGTTGTGCTTCCGTCTTAGTTTTGCTTCCGTCTTAGTTTTGCTTCCATCTTAGTTTTGCTTCGTTCTTAGTTTTGCTTCCTTCTTTTGTCTTTTTAAATTAGTCCGCCTTTCGGCTGTACCAACCTTCTGGTCCTTTTCGACCCTCTGGGTGATAAAATCTTTTCGAAGATAGTAGAGGTAAGCCTTCTTGGTGTATGTCTTGGTGGGGGCACGCAAACCTTGTGGGACACGTGTCCAGATGTCACTTAGGACGTCAGGCTCGTGACCCATGAGGGTGGGGAGTCAAACACTTATGGTATCAGAGCGATTAGGTTTAGGTCCATATTTGGGACTAGGTTTTGGTGTATCCTAAGTATGAAATGGGTAGCATAACACATGAACATTTTAATTTGTTTCTCATGATTTGAAATTGTTTTATACGATTTGAACTGTTTTACATACTTTAAATTTTGTTTTGTATAAACTAAAGATTTTCAAGTGTTTTCTATTAAAAGAGTGAAAAATGCCGCCTCGAAGGAGAACTCGAGGAGCTCTGACTCGATTTGACTCTCGCCAAGGGAGCACGGATGAATCTTATGTCCCGCAAGATGCTGGGTCACACCCTGCTCCTAATCTTGAGGCACCTAGTGTGCAGAATGAAGTGCCACCGCCTCCTCCTCCTATGCCATCTATGGACCCGCAGTTCTTTCAGGCCTTTGCCCAAGCTTTCACATATGTCATAGGCCAAGGGTCGCAAGGCCTGATGCAGGCTCTAGTAGAGAGGAGAGGTCAGTATGATAAGCTCTGCAAGTATGGAGCTGTAGATTTTCATGGGACTACAAATCCTGAAGAGACTGAAACCTGGTTGAAAAGGACCGAGAGGGTTCTGATTCAGATGAAGTGCTTAGATGAGGAAAAGTTAGATTATGCAGAGAGCTTGCTATAAGGAGATGCTCTTCATTAATGAGAATCAGTGCCCCACAGTCAAGTGATGCCTCCGATGTTATCCTGGAGAGATTTTGTGGACGTTTTTAGGAAGAAGTACCTCTCAAGGGTGTATATCTAAGAGAAGGCTAGAGAGTTTCTAAATCTCACAGAGAGACCTGAGTGTGAGTGAATATGAGTTGAGGTTCACCCAGCTATCACGGTATGTGCCCAACATTGTTGCTAATGAGGAGGATAAGTGCCGCAAGTTTGAAGAAGGACTGGATTTGGGGATTAGGGAGAAAGTCTTGATCCATAGTTTCTGTAACTACCAACAATTGGTAGATGCTACACTCTAGGCTGAGAAGCTGGAGAATATCAGATATGAAGTGAGCAGGAAGAGGAAGAACAGGGAGTAGTATACTAAAAAGGGGATGAGTACTCTAAGGCATGAGAGGAGTACAAGGAGTTACCATACTTAGAGTGAAGTGGGAAGCAGTGGTCCTATCAAGAACAAGCAGGCAAGAACAGTCTCGTGGCAAGCCTCGAGTGTAGGAGGCACTGGAAGGACAGGGAGGAGCAATTACACAAACCCTCAATATGAGCATTATGGGAAGCTTCACTAGGGAGAATGCTTTAAGCTACTTGGAGCATGTTACTGATGTTGAGAGAAGGGACACTTGATCAAAGACTGTCCCCAAGTAACAAGGCAAGAGGAGTTCCAAATGCAAGCCCCAAGGAGAGTAGAAACTGTGGGAACCAGACTAGTCACAGAGGTGGTAGCTCTGGAACTACAAAGAAGACTAATCTCTCTAGGGAGGTCAAGGTGTCAGGCACAGGCTAGGGTTTTTGCTATGACTAGAGAGGAAGCTGCAGCCGCACCTGAAGTTGTCACGGGTATGTGTTGAACCCCGTTTCTAAAGCCCAACAATCGATCCGGAGTCAAAAAGCATAAGTGGGTTCCTTGTAGGGTTATTTTCAATGAAATCTCTTTAACCCTCATCGTTCCATCCTCATCCACATAACATCTCAAGACACAAAGGCAAGCCCACCCAAAGCAATCACAATAATTACAATTTACTTCTTCAAAAATGGTAGCTCTTAGTCTCTAGTTCATTTAGAAACAAAACCACCTCATTCGGAGCTCTATAGCTTAAGATATGCTTAAGAAACCAAAGTATGTTCATGGCCTAATCATGCTCTCCTAACTGACCCCTTATTTTATGTCAATCAAACCTTTTCAATTCAACACTAAAGGCTATAAATTTTTATTTGAAGGTAGAAACAAGTGTTAGAAATATAACGCCTCAAGAATAGCCTCAATCGAAGGTCGGATGAAGAAGTTATGGCCAAACGAATCCAACATGTTCATGACCTTACTCACATTGTACATGCCTTGGTGCAATTGCCATAACTCTCACTAAGGATGTCGGATTGATTTCGTTTTTGAAATTCTGTCATTTAAAGGGTCATAACACACTGACCGTGTAACCCAACACGGGCAGGCCACGTAACCTTCGGGTGTAACAGTGCTCCTGCGCTGGAAACACACGGGCTGTGTGATTTTACATGGGTAGATCGTGTAACCTTCGGGTGTAACTAATTTTCAACTCTCCAAGACCCCTACAAAGGATCCTAACCCCATCCTAGCATACCCTTTACCCATAATCTTGCCAAATTCAACTCTTTCTAGTCTGATAATGCTTCCTATACTCTAATTGTTCAGGAAACACGTCCTATACGACATCCTAACTTGTAATGATCATAACTTACAATTCCGACATCCAAAAATTGCATACTTTATAGCGTTGGAAAGCTATAAAGACGAACTACAACTTTCATGAAAGCATATTTGGCTAATTATACGTAGATCAATACAGTTTTCCCTTGGAAATCATCATACACATTTTACCCTCCTGAAAACTTGGAATTTATCCCAACTTCACTTTCTCTTTACAATATCACTCAAAACAATTCAACTTCCAATTGGAATTCATCCAACACTCAACTTCAATTCATATGACTCCTCATCTTCAATAACATCTTATCAATCACAACAAATCCTATCTTTCTTTTCCATAATTCACTTATATATAACGATGGTTCACATTCAAAGTTCATTCAAATACATCTAATTCCAACTCAACTCATATCATCCATACACAAATCATATTTCATTGACATCATAAGATAAGTGTTTACAAAACTTTAATAGCATTCCAAGCCACATTACAACATCAATATCAAAAATCTGAAATACAACAAAAGATACAAAATCTCATAATTCTCAACATATGTCCAAAGTCTTATTTTACATCAATCTAACTTAAAATAAAACATATACATAATCAAACAAATGTCTTGACTTCCTCTCACCCGATCTCTTTCTCATCACCTGGTGATTGGAATGAAAGGGGGCGAGCTTAAAGCTCGTGGGTAACAAGTTTATAACCGAGAAACAAGCAAAAACCATCGAAATAGTTATTTCCTTTGTAAAACTCACATTGAAATCCATGTAACACATATTTCCCAAATTCACAAATTATCAAGCAATTCATAAATCATAATTCAATGCATCATCACATTAAACACATTTGATGAAATTTTTGCTTCAAAGCATAACACTCAACTTTATCATATCTTAACACATCAAAATGCAAATGCACACATAATTGACTCGAGGGTTCCATGAACAAAACAGAGAAACTGAAGTTTACTCTGTCAACGAAATGAGTCCACGTTTTGGATCTTGTGGGCCATAAACGGGCAGCCGAGAGAAGGCTTGATGTCGACGTGCACGTGACTACGAAACGGTTCCTCTCTTGCCCAATCACAATCAAATTGCATGCTTAATTCAATCATTCTCAACTTCATATTCTCATGCCTTTTCTTCTTTCCATTCAATCAAAATACCATGACACAAGGCATAGCATAATCATGCTCACAATTCAATTTTTATCACAATGTCAAACATCAATATGCATAACATAACATAAAACACATCGTAACAATTCACAATTTATCAATTCAAGCTTATACACACATGTAAGCAAATTCTCAAATCAATCAAAAACAATAAAGCAACATTTAATTGAAATCCCTTTTATTTTCTTGATTTGGAAAGAAACCTTAATAGCTCATTACTCAAATTATAAACATGAAACCCACCTTATTTTCTTGCTTGAAAACCTTGCTCAAAAGCCTCTACTCTTGCCTTTTCTTGTCTTCCTTGATTTTCTTTAACAATTTACATAATCCCTAAATCAATTGACATTCTAATTAAGAAACCCACAATACATAATCACAAAATTGATCTTAGAAAGCTTAAACACATACATTTATTAAAATATATGAACTAAAACCATCTTAAAAATCCAACAAATTAAAACTACTCTTACCTTGATTCTTCACCAAATGAAGAGTTTCTTGGATTGGATGGAAGCTCTCATCATCCTCTTCCTCTTTCCTTCTTGAATCAACTTAAAATCACTCTTGAAAACTTAGAAAAATCAAGACCTAGTTTTCTTTCTTTCTTCTTTCTCTCCTCTCTCCACCGTACTCCCTCCTTTTTTCTCTCTTTTCTTTGGTTTTTCCCTCTCAATTTCGTGCTTCCCTCTTCCTTAAAAGCAAGCCCACAATTCTTATTTACAATCTTGCCATTAATGAGTGTGCAAAGCCCCTTTTACCCTTGTAACTTAAATGGTTTAAGTATTCTTCCCAAAATGTCCTCATACATATATACTCTTGCTACTTAATTCAACCAAACCATATTTTAAAATCCTACCAACATTAACACAATAATTAACTCCAAATCATATAATTAATCTAGCAAAACCTTAAAATCATTTAAAATCATGCTTAACTCCTTCTAAAAATCAAGACCTTTTTCAAATTATACAATTGAAGGAATTTAATAGCACTTCCTTCTAGAAAATGTTCCTCATTGTCTCAATTTTCTAATGGCACCAAATTCATTCAATTTGGTTACATAGTCTAAAATTTATACACCAAACATTTCGAACTGTTCTTATACTGAAACAATATTATGTGCTCAATTTTCATCCAAAAATTGACTTTCTCAAAGACCGAATTAGAACTCGATGTCACCAAACAATTTGTAGCCTTATCTCTTTAGTTTAATCCAAATCAAGAATTATCTCATTTAGAAAAGTAGAGCAAAAGTTATGGCTAAAACACCAAAGCATACTTAATGAACATGTTTCAATTACATTTTTCCAACTTTTAACTTCCAACATTTCATACATAACCCATCTTGTATCTAAACCATCTTTTCTATTTCCTTTCAACAATTTCTCATTAAATAGAAAAGTGGGTCCAACATACTTCCCTTAGGTTAGCGCCCAAGAAGCGTCTTTGTTTAGGGTCATTGGCGCGACTCCATGTTTTCTCCTTATGTGACGAAATTATGATCTTCTGGTATCACAGTTTGCGCCAGTTCTACGTAAAGTTGTTCATGATAAGGTCTTGGTTGATATTCTGTCATATTTAGCATATGCCCTATCTTTAAACATCCAATCTTTTCTGAGTCCATACTATCAGGAAAGACCTCAAATGTCTCTTCACCTTTTTCTTCTTCGTTCACTTTCTCTAACCTGCTAGGTAAAAGTAAAGAGTTATTTTTAACAAAAATTATAACTTGGTATTTACGTCCGAGCTAAAAGATATATCATTTTCTGCTTCGAGCTCTTCCTCCACTTCTTCTTCATCACAAGCAATTCCTTAAGTGTTACACTTAAGATTCTCCAGCTCTTCATCGCTTTGTAAGATTTCCATACTAAATTCCGTTGGGATTCTAGGCATTCGATCCTCTCTGCCATCTCACCAATTTAGCATTCCAATTTTGTAAACTCGATTTTATCTCCTGCTAGAACTGTTATATACCCTCTTGAAGTTACTGTTTTATATCCTGTTGTAGTTGTTGCATATTCCGTTGAAGCTGCTGCATACTCTGTTGAAGCTGACGATCGTTAGCAGTAGAGATCTTGATAAAGTCGTCCAGAGATATACCTGAATCTTATTGGCTCTCCACATCTTAGATGTTAGACTTTGTATCATGCCAAAATTGGCATCCATCATATCGAAATTGTAGGGTATTATGTTGAAATTGCTGCATACCCTGTTGCAATTGCAAAGGATTGGCATTCCTAATATTAATCAATTCTTTCAGAGATGTACCTGAATTATGATAAGAAACTTCTGATTTGTGCGCGAATTGATGTGTGTCCTGTAAACTATCGTAGAAGTAACTTTTTTTATTATCTCATTCATAACTAAAGTTAGTTTGATCAATCTAACCTTAATTATAGGATTGAGAATAAGAGTTATAAAAGAAATTACTTTTGTCCATGTCAAAATATTTTTTTAACATAACAAACACTAAATAAAAAGTGAAAAGAATGAGAAATAACTAAAAGGAAACTAATTAAATAAAATTATGTACAAAACACTAATTAAAAAAAGAAGGAAAAAACTAAGCACCACACCCCCCGATAATGATGCCAAAATTGAAATGCAGCTTTGTAGCACTAGCCAAAATAAACTAGACAACTATTATAGTAGTGGCGAGTCTAAGTCTATCCTATAGAGAGTATTCGGTTAGCTTTTGAATTGAAATAAATCAGTGTTAGGTTTGGCGGGTTTGGTTTGGTTTTAAAATAAGAAAAAAAAACTAAACTAACTATGAAAAGCAAATTGAAGAAAACGTGTAAAAATGATGAAAGCGGTGAATTCGTTGGGAATCCGATTCTTTAGTTCAATCTCAGCCTACACCCTAATTAAACATATTTCAATGATTTGTTGTTCTTAAGCCTCTCCTAGAAACTATTAATCGTAGGTCAATCTATTAACCCGAGTTTTCCCTTAGTTATTATTTAATAACCTAACTTCTGAATAACCTAAGATACGATTTCTAGATTCTATTTGATAGTAGCATTACGAATTAGAAAAATCGATTAATCAAGGTAATAACAACGTACGATACGTTATTTATCCTAGGTTATGTTATCCCTAATGATTACGAAGTATTAGTCACTACAAATGAATTTTTACATAACAATTACAAATTACATTGCATATTTGAGCAATGGGTTTGTATAAAACGATCCAATGAACACATTAAAATCATCTTTTCATAATTCCCAAATCCATACACATCGGATAAAATAATTAATTTCTAAAGAGAGAAAGAAACAACAAATACAAGGAAGGAATGCTTAACCGGGTTGTCAATGTTGATGTCACTTCTGAACCGACGTCAGAAAGCTACCCCTCCACAAATCTTCTCGCGATAGAGAGTTTGCCTCCCTCTTCATGCTCCCTCAAAGCTCCTGAAGTTCCCAGCCGAAACACACCAAAACTTTTCATAAAACCTTTGAGTCGTCACACCCTCAATATATATTAAAACACTAGGTTAAAAAATTAGGTGAGGTGGCATCTGAAGGCCTCATGGGTGTGACACTTTGTCACACCCATGAGCAGCTTCTCACGATTGTGAGAGGATTTTCATTGTTGGACGCCGTTTTCGGAGTCCAAAAGCTTGTCTCTGATACCACAACTATTGGACCCTAGAGCATAACATCTGGAGTCATAAAACGTGAGCCTATTACCTTGTAGGGTTATTTCAATAAACTCTTATTAGCCATCATCCCATAAGGGTGGCGTGTCCGCACCAGTCAGTTACCATATTCAAACTCATTTCTTATAGCTTCATAGCAGATTTTGGATAAATTTAAACTAGAATTACAAATTGTCTTCTTCATAAGATTTGTATCTCTATGTCTTTAGTTTATTTAGAAACAAGAATAATCTTATTTAGAGCTCTACAAATCAAGATATCATCAAAATACCAAAGTATGTTTAGTATAATATCCAATTCATACTCTTCCAACCGATTCCCTCACTTCCATTCCATTAATCTTTTTAAAATCAACACCAAATGTTATAAATTTTTATGGAGAGGTAGAGAAATGTGTTAGGAATCTTCTAGTTTAAAAATTAGGTCATTTGGAGGTCGAATGATAAAGTTATGGCCAAAAGAGTCAAACATGTTTAGAGTTGAAAAATCCCTTCGGGTGCGATCACGAGGAATAAAGATGCAATCGCAAAGAACTACGGTGCGATTGCAAGGGTGCCTGGTGCGATCGCAAGAGTGCTTGGTGCGATTGCAAGAGGCCCTAGTGTGATCGCAAGAACACCCGGTGCTAGCACGACCAAAGCTATCTCGCATAAAACATCTTCTACGAGATCCTAACTTGTAATGGTTATATCTCTCAACTCTGATATCTAAAAAGTGCATACTTTATACTGTTGGAAAGTGAAAAGAAGATCTAACACTTTTAGGAAGATAACTTTGTCTAATTCAACCTAGATTAATCCAGATTTTCCCTTGAAGTCAGAATAGACATTTTTCCCCTATAAAAGACTATGATTACGTCCTCATTCATATTATGCCGGCTTTGGAGAAATTTGTATAACTTTCACTGGAGATGTCAGATTAGGGTCATTCAAAGACAGTTTCGAAGAGGACTTCTAGACCTACAATTTCCATAAAGATCTCAAAAAGATATTTTGCCTCCAAAAGAGTCAAAATTACAAATCAATGTGGTTGTCCCATATTCACTTCCTCTAATGCAATATCACTTTTTAACCATTCAACTACCAAATTGATATCATTAAACTCTCAAATCTCAACTCATTTGACTCAGCACATTCAACTACATCTCATCATTCATAATTCCTATCTTTCTTGTCCATAACATCTCACTTGTGTGTGTGTGTGTGTGTGTGTCAACAATTCATGTTCAAAAATTATCATCTCAAGTTGATAACCTATTCAAATATACTTAATTCCATATCAACATCATCCATACACAATTCATAGTTCATTAATAGCAAAAAATATGAGTTTTACAAAGTTTTAATGGCATTCCAAGCCACATGACATCATCGGTATCAAAATCCAAAATACAAAAGGTACAAAACCTAATAATTCTCGACATGCATCTAAAGCCTTGTTTTTACAAAATCTAACTTCAATTACAAAAGCATTGCAAAAGTAGAATGGTGCCTTGAATCTTGGTTACTCGATCTCATTCTCTTCACCTGAAGATGGGACGGAAGGGGGTGAGCTTGAAAGCTCATGGGTAAGAAGTTTATAACGAAAGAATAAGCAAAACCATTGAAAACATTCACTTGTCATAGAAAATTATTATTGAATCATAAAACACATAGTTCTTAAATTTTCAAACAAAATCACAATAAAACAAATCATGTATGCATCAATCTCGTCAAAATATCATGAGCATATCAAAATAGTTTGGGTGGATTCAAAACAGAACGTACTATACATTTCCACATAATAGTCCTGTATAGTCGTGAACGGAATGTACTATCACAATTCCACTTAATGGTCCTGCGTAGCCGTGAACTTAGAATAGTCCATAAAAGAACTCCATGCCACTAGTGGGCAGGCGAGAGAAACCTTTTGTCAAAGTGCAATTGACTTAACTCAGAGGACCATCATAAACCCACATAATCATGGATTTCACATCTTGTAAACAGATTGCCCAAAATGTCACTTTTTCGAAATTTGATTTCATAAAATTGATATCCTTTCAAAATCATTTCTATTTTTCATTTCATAAATCATTCACACAATTCATATACCAAACATGTAGCACTTTGTCAAAGCATTCAAAGAGCAATAAATGCAACATTTATGATGCAATTGAAGTCATTAAACTTCTTTAATTAAAAGAAAACATTAGTGGCTTATTAACTCTATTATAAACATGTACCCACCTTGAATTTCCTTGCTTAAAGACTTGCTTAAAATGTCTCTCCTTTTGTTCCTTTTGCCTTTCTTGATTTTCCTTCAACAATGGCAAAACCCCATTCAGTAGGAATCCAATTGAAAATCCTACAATGCAAAATTACTAAAATTGATTCTAAAATACTTAAACCCAAGCATTTTTAAAACTTCATTAACTAAAATCCTTTCAAAAATCCAAAATATTATAAATGGGCTTACCTTTAATATTCACCAAATGAAGAGTTTCTTGGCTCTAATGAAAGCTCTACTCTTCTTGTACCTTTTTCTCTTCTTGAATAACTTCAAAATCTCTCTTGAAAGCTAAGAAAAAACGAAACCTAACTTTTTATATAGCTCCAGATTTTTAGGAAAGGTATTATGAGAATCATAAAAGTATGTGTATTCTATATCATCATAGTCCGGAAACTTAGGATAGACATTGTTGGGAGATTGATTGAAAATGAGCTTGACGTCAATATATTTTCTGCCTTATTAAACCATTTTTTTAGGCATAGTCATAGCTTTAGAATAAGGAGGCTTATTCACTTTTCTTATCCAAGGACTAGACATTGGGTAAGAAACATTAGAATCAACATGGTTACTAATGACCTCATTATTCACTTTTCTTATCCAAGGACTAGACATTGGGTAAGAAACATTAGAATCAACATGGTTACTAATGAAACATGTCTCCCCACCTTCTTTTCATTATTTTTTTCCATGAAAGAAGCTCGATCTTGACAGGAGAAAACATCATATAATACAATATCGAGTTCACAACATCTTCTTGCCCTTAGAATAACATATACCTTCATTTCTGCACCAGATACTCTAGCTGGAGACCAATGACATTGATGAATGTTTTTTGGAGCTTGGTTTTGTTCAGGGCTTTGACTAGTTGATATTCCTCTATTTTGGTTCCAAACTAGAATATCGTTGTTATGTCCATCATCAAGTGTGCAAAAGTAGTATCGATTGTTCAAGTAATAATCATCTACCTCATGCCTAAAATGACAATTTGTTTCAAAACATAATCCTTTACTCTTTCGTCTCTTTCTCTAGTTGCAGCCATAAAAGCTCCCCAAATTAGTGTTGTCACTAGTTTATAAATGTAGGATGCTCCAACTGTGATATATGGGCAATCCTTTTCCCTAGGGCAGCTAAAATAGAACCATTAAATATGATGCATTTTTGTACAATCCTATGTTTCTATCTTCTTCAAGAGTATCAAAATAAAAGTTGAGTGAATCTGAAAGAGGGAAGAGTGATCAAAGAGAGAGACGGACAATAATAGAAAAGCTTACCTAATAGTCTTTAACCTCGTCGGTTGATACACCTCTTGTAGAAATACATTAATCTCACGATTTTAGATGCTATTGTTCCAAATCAAAACAAAGCCATGTTATGAAAGAAAGTTAATGAAGAAATCGGAGGTGTTGACAAATACAGGAAAACTGATCAAAGAAAGAAATGAATGACAACAGAAAAGGTTACTTAAATATAAATTATTTGAATAACTATTTATTATTAAAATAAAGAAAAATAACTTAAAATAAGAGCAATAACACTAACACCAATCTTCAAAGTCCACTCCTCACTACTGGCACCAATTGTTCCATTGCCATAGTCTCATCCTAATCTTATTTTTTTCCTTTTCAATTATTTCCAAAAATTTTATCTTGCTCTCATCAAATCAATTAGTTATTACACTACTAATCTCACGAATTTAAATAGTAGTTATTAATAAAATTAAATTTGTACGTGCAATTAACAGAATAGAATTTGTCAAAATAGGATAAATTTATCTTTATTTTTATTTTATCTTTATTTTTATCTCTATTTATATCTTTTTAATAATTTGTAATAACTTTTTGAATAAGATAGTTTCTTAATTTTTTTGACAGATTAACTGTCAACTCAGTGTATATTAATTATTAAACATAATTATTGATTATTTGATATGATTAAATAACTAAATGTATCTTAATTCGCTAAAAAAATTGCCAAAGGAGGCTTTGCTTTATTTCTAATTTACAACTTATTATATTGAGTCGGTTATCAGTTATGCTTATTTTAATATCTTAATTGCACAACAAAGCAAAAATAACTAAGCATGTAACTACTCTAAAATCGAAGAACGACTGAAAAGAAAGAAAGATACATTGAAGCAAGGGGTGCCTCACTTGTGTCCTGACAAAATTTCTCCATCTATCTCTTCTCATCTTCAAAATTAGGCTCCTGTACTAAGCCTACTGTATGTATCCGATATAGAAAACAGTGCTTAAACATAATATTGTACCTCAAGCCACCAAGAGATTTGGTTTCATTTCATTCACGATTTGCTCCTGTTTAATAGTTAGTACCACAAATTGAGCCCATGACAAAAAGAAGTGCTCTGCTTGCTTATTAGTTTGTCCCAGGACTCTGCATTTATGGGCAGATTGAAGCGACCCTTTGTTTCTCTCAATATGCAAGCTGTTGTCCTTGTCGAGATATTAGCAATCATAACCTGAAGCACACGGTTTTATCCATTTTCTTTACTACTTGTGAGGAGGATATCTCCGTACCACTGGCAAGGCCAATTTCTAGCCAATACACCTAGCATGAAGTGCCAACGAGCTCTAGCTCGATTTGTATCTGTCCTCCATTCGACTTTCAGTTTTAATACAAAATATATGGCGTCGAGTTCCATAGGGAAAAAATAACATACTAACTAGGGGAATGGTCAAGCCCTAACTCCAAGCCCCTCAGAAGTTCATCCCTCTCTAGCATTATTTTAGCCAAAAACAGATAATGGGTCAATAGCGTTCAGCAAAAGACAAAGATAAAAGTGCAAGTAATGCATATCCGAGTTTTGTCCGAGACTGGCTCACGAGAAGAACAAAACCTTAACAATGCATACATGGCCACGTATAGTCCCATTACTCAGGACAAAGCATGCCAAAAAGTGGCAATATTTGAAAGAGATTTCTGTCCTTTTTTCCTCCACTCCGGGATTCTACACCAACTGCAACATCGAAACCTTGGAAGGGTGATGGCGGTTCGCTTATCATAAACCTCTCTCAATCTCTCTCAGGAGCACTCTGAAAAGTTAATTGCAGGATGTTTCAATTCTCATCGGTGGTAAAGCGTGTAACGGATTTGATAGAAGAAATAAAAGCATGCAAAAGATACAGGCAGGATTTGATAAAAGAAATAAAAGCATGCAATAGATATAGGACCACCCCGTTTGATTCAACGTCACTTAATTTTCTACACATAAAATGTAGATGACGTCACTTAAGTGTCCACATAAAACATAGATGACGTGACTAATGGGGTTTTTTTACGTAAACTTGGATATAATTAAGCTTTAAAAGTATCGTTTTTGGTGAACAAGATTCAGAGTGTCTACATGAGAGCAATTTTTTTCTCTGATTTCGGTATAAAAGTAATTTAATTAAGAAGAAGACAACTTTCAGGCTTCTAGCATGGAGAAGCGAGCGAGTATTGTCAAATATGGCGTAGTGTAATCATTATATTGCCTCGTGAAGGGAAGTTTAAACCGTGTCGTAAAAAGAAAGAAAGAAAATATGGTTACAAAAATTGTGTCAATAAATGCCTAATAAATTATAATGTTGCTCTCTCATTGACTCTCATTAATTAATGAAGTGAAACTGCTGCATCAATCTGATTTCTCAAGAGATATGGCATGCCCATTGCCAGGTTCAGGTTCTTAGTTCTCATAGCGCGTAACCCACTGATGATATGCACATTCTAATTGAAATATAAACTGTTCAATGCACGTGCTTGAGGATAAATATTAAATAATTCAATCATACATCAATAACAGGTACTATTTGACTAGACTTAATTTTGTATTTTGTTTGCAATAATAAAATGAAAGAGCAAAGACACCGAATCAGAATGTGACAGTGAAGAAGGGTCCCGTAGATAGAAAACGAAGGCAACAAGATCCCGGAGTTTGAATCACAGCAGGCGACATGAACAGTGATGTTTCTGATGTCTCCAAGGCGTCGCCGCCAAAGGCAAATCAAAGATTGTCTCTTACTCAAGGCAGCATTTAATGAGCAAAGATATGATAAGTATCTCTAGTTCCAATTTCATGATTGCAGAGATTTTATATCCCTAAAAGTGAAAGACTGATTCTGAAAAGCAACCACTTTTCGTTTATCTAGTCAGGGGCAAGCAAGCAACAACTGCGTTGGGGTCACCGGTTCATGCTCTAGGCTCTCTCAAACTGACCATCCATATCCCCACCTTTTTTCTTTAATTTCTTTTCGTTAGTATATTCTACTCCTTCGCTGCAAACCATATCGACCATTTGTCCTCTCGACTTTACTTACTAATTTGTCTTCTTGTTATGCAAGCCCTAAACAGTTAAAATAAAATACCGAAAGATGTATGATCCTCATGTCCCTCAAAAGCCCTTGTAAAGTCTTTGAACAACCACAAAGGCGAATTGTTTTATTTCCCTTTTAACTAAGCAGTCCAAACAAGTAACAACAACTCCGTGTTACAATAACTATAAACTTGTGATAAATACATACATATACCAAAACTTCTCATAGATTCGTAAGTTCATTGAGCAGCAACTTCAACAACCTTATTGTTTAGCGGTTCTACACCTCTACGCCTTGTTCATAGATCTTCGCCTCTAACACCGACTTTTCACCACGGCCACATTAGCCAGGCATGAACCCTAACACTCCCAACTCGAAACCTTTAAACCCCTTTGCAGAACCCTACGTGAAAACAGCAGTAAAATTTAGCACTGTAGCGATTCCTTATCACGCGGTTTATATTTCTCCTCCATTCCCATCTTCTGGGTATACTGGTTTCACAGCATGTTACAACGTTCAGAAGCAGCCTTTGCCAGTTTTGGGTCCAACCAAGGATAGGCCCTCGTGTTCTAGGAGCACTGCTCCGCGTTTAAGGACGAAGAAACAAGTTACTGGGCACTTTTGTGGAGAAGTATTATGGATGCCAAAAAATTCCAAGCGGGGTAAAAGTAAAGGTAGCAAGCGAAGCGAGTTGCTGGATAAGAATGGTAGGGATGTTGTTGGTGTTCGTCGGTCTGGTCATATAAAAGACAGCGATGACAATTCGTTCCGAGGAAAAACTAGTCTGATGATCAAAAACATTCCCAACCAGTTCATGTGAGCTTCCCTCTCTCGATCTTCCACTAAAGTACTAAATTAATTTGTTTTGGTATTTCTCGTTCACTGTTCTTAATTATTGAGTTTGGTTGTGCTCTGTAAATCGATTCAATTTGGCTCGACTCTTGGACATTCCTAGTCTTTGTTAACGTGGACATTAAACACGCTTGGTGTTACCATATGCGGAGCATATTTTCCGTCCTCAAACGTCGATCATTCTATTGGATGCGTGTTCTAATTCTGTGTATAAAGTATATGTTTGTTACTTTGTGATTACTAATCAGACGGGACGATTTGCTGCATATACTGGATGCCCACTGTTTGCAAGAAAATACAGAGGCTCAAAAGAATTCCGACAACGTCAAGTCTGCTTATGATTTCCTTTATTTACCAATGGACTTCAGGTGAACAGCCTTTTCTTGTTATTCTCCTTGCAACTATTATTGTTAATTCTTCTTGCTTCTGATTACTTTTGTGGTTATTCTGATTAAACCAGGCGTCGAGCAAACCTTGGTTATGCATTTGTGAACTTCACTAGTCCTGTAGCAGCATTACGGTTTTGCAGATGCTTCCACAATTACAAGTGGCAGGTAGATGGGAACAAGAAAATTTGTGCAGTCGCTCCTGCCGTGATTCAGGTTTGACTTTGGAAGTCTGCAATTTTCATCGTTTCAGGCCTGAATCTTGTTTTTCTTATTACAATTTAATGTTAGTATGTATTTGATTGGGAAGTACCTGGTTGTTTGCTTGTTTTCCGGTGGCAACTTTCAATAATTCAGGGTGTAGATGCATTAAGAAATCACTTCAAGAACTCGGTGTTTCCATGCCATACCAATGAGTACTTGCCAGTGGTTTTGTCTCCTCCGCGGGATGGATCTACCAGCTCTAAATTATATCTCGTAGGCAAGCGTGCAAGTGCTTAATGGTATAGGTCTTTCTTTAAGTCTTATGTATATGAATCAGAGTGTCCTTTTCCATCCCGCCGATTCCTATTCTCAAAAGTATCACTTGTTAGGGTTTATTGCGGTTTCCAGAGCACTGTGTATCTGGCCCATGATGTTTTCATTATCTCCCCTGGTGAATTACAATTAGTTGATGTTTGAATCTGGGGTGAATTGGAAACATCCGTTGGGTATATGTTTAGTCTAACCTTTGTAGTTTTTACTATATTGGAATTGAAGGGATTCGAAGTTTAGTTTTGGGAGAGATAATAATAGGCTTAGTTTATTAATGTTTTTATTTCTTTTGCACTAGAACTATTTACGTTTTGTGTTGGAAGGAGGGGACATGGGGAAATATAAAACAACCACTGACCAATGTTTGATGAAATGTAAAGAGATTTGTGGTTGTTTGGTACATTTGTTCAGCTTACAAGATACATCTTGTTGTATAACGCCCGTCCTCGTGCCCTGGCATAAGAGATCCAACATGCAACCAGTAAGTTCATACTCGCGTTTAACTCTTGGGCCAATTTCTTAACTCGGTTTTAGAGTAACGTCAATATAAACTCAAATAACACAAAACGTATATATTATAATATACTTCAAAGACAAATTATTAAAAGCTTTATGGTCAAATCATAAATTAATTTGTCATGATAGTATGAAAATATATTTATAAAAATAAATATTAATTTATTAAAAAAATCTTCACTTTTAGTTTTTATTATTTTAAATAACTATTCTATTTTACAAAAACAAACATATATGATCATCTATATAATTTTATGGCTATGCTAAACAAAGCTACGCTAGAAAAGAGAAATTATACTATTATATTATTGAGTTTAATTAGCAACACTCATTTTATTATTAATTATCTGGGGACATGTTTACTAAATTTAATTGTCAAACATAAATAAATATATATAGGGCATTATTTATTTTATAATGCAATATGTTCTTCATATAACAATTAATTGCATACAACGAAAGTTAACTTTAAGCATATGAGAAATTTAGTCAATAAAGATAGTTATTTAACTAAATTTTATCGTATAACTTTTTAAGTAAGTACTTATATTGACTACTATTCCATACTGTCTTTAAATGTAAGTAAGCCTAAAATTAAGAAATATAATGTAGTAGACTTAACAAAATATTATTTGAATAAATCTTGTTTAAATTTATAAAATGGTGACCAAAATTATATAATATTATATGTATACATAGATAGATAGATGTTGATATAAAATTTATTGAAAAAAATTAGAAATACAGTTAGTTGTCATGTTTTTTGGACTATCTTGGTTAAATGTTTCAGGACAACCTTTTCGAAGGTTTTCTTTTTAACTCCACATCTAAGTAATGTCTAAGTAAGCTAAGTGAATATCACATAAAAAAATATTAACTTACTTATAATAGGATAAATTATATTTTAAATTCAGAATTTATGAAGTTTGATATACTAATTGGATAAGTTCCATAAACATACCTTAATTGTTGCATATCAACTTCCAAGGACATATTAGACTTAGATAATGACAATGGTAACCCATGCTCTTTCTCTCCACCTCCTTGCTAGAAAGATTTCTTCTCATCTTTTATCATATTATTATCTTTTAGGAATATTATTGGGACCTAGTGTATCCCAATAATTCTTCTTTTTACTATTTGTTTTTGTCTTTTAGTGTGCATTATTGTACTATGGTAATCTTTGCCTTAAAGTTGTTTAACTTTATCCTCCTTGCTTAGTTTATAAAAGCAAGGCTTCTTTCTTGTTGTAACCATGCAAAAAATCAATCAAAATATTGTGTATTTTGTCTTCTATGGTTTCTTTATAAGTTTTCTCTCTCTTAAAAACTTGATTCTTGAATGATGTAGCCACAGTGATAAAGAAAGACAAGTATGTTCTACACTTATCTCTTCATGAGGATCCTGTGTATCAAACAATCTTGGACTATAGATCTTGTTTGAGGTCAACGTTATATGGGAAAAGATTAGTCAGTTTAGATTTCTAAAAGGTAGGCCTTGAGAATTGATACCTATATAGAGAAGAAGGGCTTGTATCTCACCTAGCATACTTGAAATCTAAACTATAATCAATCTTTGTTTATCTTGGATTGATATATGCTTAATTGTTGATACATTTAATTCATGACTTTTAGTGATTAATGTTTTAAATTGTTTAAGACATTTACTTTTGCTCATATTTGATTTTAGTTATGATTTTGAAGCATAAGAGCTAAAGTAATTTGAAAGCACATTCTTTGAACCATCTTCATGAGATTCACACTCAATTGTTTTCATGGAACAAGAAAGAGAACGATTACAGTAAAGAGGAGACAAGAAAATGCAAACAAATGAAATGTTTACGGTACAGTGCAAGCTCATGACCATGATTATCAAGTCACGACCATGACACAAGTTATCATGGGCGTGACTCAGATGCATGACCGTGGCTCTTGCTTTTATGGTCGTGACTCACATGTATGGGTGTGACTCAAGTTGTCACGCCTATGAGTCAACCTGCACAGTGTGACTTTTATGCGTGGCATCGAAACCTAATTTTTTTACTATAAATATAGCATGTTGACGACAGAAAGAGTATGAATCGTTTTGAGGAGTGAAGTCTAGATTTTGGAAGAGAAGAAGGAACAAACCTCTCATCCTTTCGAGACCCATAGAGGGCTAAGCATTCTGACACCGGTTCAAAGGTGATATTGACATCGAAGAACACGGTTAAGCATATCTTTCATTGTATTTGTTGCTCTTTCTCTATTAGGGATTGATTATGTTATTCTATATTTATTGTTTGGGTTTTGTGTAAGAATGATCTTAATGCATTCATTGGATTATTTTATTACGAACCCATTGTTAGAACCTTTAATAAAATTCGTAATCGTTATGTCGAGATTTGTTAGTAGCTACTTATTTTAATTTCAAAAGCTTTACACACACTCTCTGTGATATCGACCTAGACTCATCGCTAGCTATACGTTTAGTTCTAGTTATTTTGTATAGTGTTAGGACACGCTACCACAATTTTGGTGTCATTGGCAAGAAGTGTGTTGTTTTATTTTTTGTTATTGATTTCAGTTAGTGTTAAGTACCTATTTGTTTATAATTAGTTTTTTCAGTTATTTCTTCATCCTTTCACATTTTGTTTAGTGTTTATGTGTTAAAAAAATAAATGGAAGGAAGAAGTTTTTCCTATAACTCATATTCTAAATCATATAACCAACACTACAAGAAAAATGTGGAGTAGTGACGGAAATGAAACCATTAGATATTAGCGACGGAAAGCTTATTTCCGTCGTTAAAGCTGATTAAATTAGCGATAGTCAAAATTACCGTCACCAAATATGGAGGGAAATGATGGTGGCAAAATTTGCACTAGAATTAGCAATGGAAAAACACGTTCATCGGCATGATTACAAGAAAATTATAAAATTGCAACGGAGTATTACCGATGGTACATAATCCATCGGTAATGTCGACAAATTTCTTATATCGATCGGCAATATTGTCGAGAAAAAGGAAAAGATTTAGCAATGGAAATATAGTACGTCAGTAATGTCGTCGATAAAAGCGTCGTCTATCTGAATGTTAGTGATTGTAACAAAATAATGTTGCTTTTGATTGGGATAAAAAAACGACGTTTTGTTTCAGCAGGGAGTGTTTTCTAACATTCCCAAATGACGTCGTTTGGAACAAAGACGATGTTGTATGGTTAAAATCCAATCGACGTCGTCTTGGTTCCAAACGAATACTTTCATATTAACTAAAACGACATCGATAACTTAAATAACGTTCTTTAAGTTGTCAAATATGACGTTGTTTGGTTTAAAACCAAACGATATCGTTTTGGTTATTTGAAAAACGTTATTTAAGTTAACTAAAACGACATCATTTGGATTTAATCCAAACGACTTCGTTTTGGTCAACTTAAAGAACGTTATTTAAGTTAACCAAAGCGACATCATTTGGTTTTGAACCAAAATGCACACTTCCCCAACCCCCCCGACCCGCTGCATGAACTTCCTCTTTCCTCCTTCGGTTATCGCTCCCACATCCGACGTCGTCTGCCCTCCGCCATCTGTCGAGCAGCTGCGTGTCTGGTGTTAGGAGTCATCTTCCTTAACGGTTTTCGTCAAGGTAAGGCCGTCTTCTCCAATCTCAATTTCTGTTGATGTGTGGGTGTTAATAGTTTGAAATTTTTTCAAAATATGGAGTTAGATGTTGACGATTGTTGACTCCATTGGTTTGGTTGTTATTGTTTGATGGTTTGCTGTGTAAACTAGTGGACATGATGGTAAATAATGGAAAAATGTGTTCATTTTGTTAATAGTCGAAGGATGAAATTTTTCTGCATGCCATGTGTTCGATGAAATGTATGCATATAAGAGTTGATCTTTTTAGAATAGATGCTATATTATTAATTATACTATAAGTTTTTGAACCAATTTGTCAATCTTTTTCAAGACTAGGTAATAGAATTGTGACCCATTATAAATTGTAATTTAACCTAAGACATGTATTTTAATCTAATCTTTTATATCATCAATTAGATAATGTATTAAAGCAAGTTTTATTCTTATAATGGAGTACTTCATTAGATAATGTATTGAAACAAGTTTGAACGTATTTAAATGGCACAAAAAATTATATACTAGCATACATAAAAGATGGTAATCTTATCCTTATAGTTCATACGTACATAAAGGATGCATCGCAAATTGAATGATGAAGAAATCTCATTGGGGAATTTTTTGAGTTGATTACAAATTTATATCCATATTTTTGTATTGTGATAACAATTAAATAATGCAACTTAGTACAAACAATAAGAATACCATAAGTTGTAACCATTTAGAAATCAAATGTTTTATTGTTATAAAACTTATATAAGACATATTAGGGCTAAGTATATGTTACTTAATCCACTAATTAACGGTTAATCCACTATTAAAGGACTATGCCTTAATGTTTACAAGGGATATGTTACTAACATGAGTATGCTAAAGTCTTTTATGCTAATAATTAGCCTAGTTTTTAATTTTACTCCAATATAAGTTTTCAGTTAATGTAATTGAATTGCATCATTTATTATATGATGATCATCATTGCATAGTAATAAAGATTATTGTTTTTTTAATGCATTATTTCATAGCATATCATAAAGATACAAATTCTTAAAATATGTGTTAATCTTAAGTAATTAAATGAAAACAAGCATAGGGACATATACAATGTTAATATTAAGTCTTATTTCCACGTCTTATGATATAAAAGAATTTTCAAAGTACAAACGGGTATTCTTAAGACATAAAAGCATATAAGATTTTAATCTTATAGAGGAAATTTCTTTTGTAATTTAGTATCAAGTGAGAAATGAAGATCGATAATAATACATGGCGCAATCAAATAATAAAGATATCACTATATGTTACTACAATTTATTTTGTCATTCATGTTGGTATGGTTATTAAGTATATAGTTACACTGAAACTATATATGTATCATTGTTAAAGTTGATTTATTGTTGTTAAGAATTTGTTAACCTTCAACTCCATTGCCTTATTTCCTTCTCCATATGTTATGTAAAATATTAAATTCAATTTATTATATTTGTAGAGAATTCGATAAACATTGAATTTCAGGTAAACATATGGGGCCAAAGAGACAGCGTGAGGTTATGCGGTTGAAGTTTAGAGCCATGTTCGGAGCAACTTACTGTGAAGGTGGATTGTCATAGTCTACAGCTCGCACTGACTCACCTCCTCCCCTCCAGGGTCGACGGTTGCAAATGAGGCATCACCTATTATTCCTCATACTACACCATCCCCTTCCCCAACTCATATACCATCCAATACCTCCTTATCGGATGAAGGAGACATCCGCCAACCTGGAGCTGAGGAACCTGATGGAAGAAAGTATATAATAATTATCAATCAACAGTAAGTGAAATCACATTAATCACTATTTGCTTTTGATTAAGTCTTAGGTTTATCAGTTTTTTCATTGTATAAAATTACTTCTTATATTAGGTTGGTTCCATTTGGACCGAGTTTCAAAAATATGACTTCCACATTTAAGGAAAGGATTGATCCTGAGGGTTATGTGTGGAAGAATATATCTGAGGTCACAAAGCAATTTTACTTTCAGGAGTTTGAGGTAAAATAAATATTTATTTTCATTTTATATTGATTTATATACACTAATGAGATAAATGTTATTATATATAAATATTATTACATTATATATAGTAGTCTAATTTGTTTGCTTCTTATTTCAGAAAGAATTTTTTTGGGATTCTTGTTTCAATGCCAGCTTGTATAAAGTATAGGAGAAGCGAGCTCGTACACGTTATCACGACTTCAATGGTTTGATACACAAGGTTGGTGCATGATCGCGTTATATTTCAAAGGAAATTTGGAGTCATTGGCAGGAGTATTGGACATCACCTGCTGCAATGTCTATCTCAGGGCGTAACTCTGCCAACAAACATGGAGGCCCAGGGGGAGGGAGTCTTCTCGTACATACGGGAAGATCAATAACCCACCGCGAGCATGCACATAGACTTGTAAGTATCTTGGCTTGACACTTATTTTGTAAATATTTTGCTTTGCTGTGTTATAGATAATAATAATGGTATAAATGTTTGGTGCCATATATGATTGTGTTGAGTTATTTTCTTTGTTCAACAGGGGACAAATGTTATAATAATAGAGAAAACTCTGCCGAAATTTTTATAAATTGTAGTTCACATATAACAATTTAGGTTATATATATAGGAAAAGTCATTGGGCATCAGGCTTACAACTATTCAGCTATTTTTTCACACTCATACAAAGAAGCATGACGGTGTGACATTCATCAACAGCCAATGTAGAGAACTGAATATATGTGAAATTAATGCATTATTATAATTTCTTAATAATAATAATCCCTTACTAATGTAAACATTGCTTCCTAATAGGACCAACTACAACAAACCATTCAGCGACAGTCTCAGGAGGAACAACCTGTAGATGAGACTTAGACGTATCTTGATATTGTGGGTAGTAGGAACCGTCGTAGAAGGATATTCGGACTAGGTTCATATGCGAACACATGTTATTCGCAATCCTCTATGTCCAGTACAACAACATCTGCTAGGCCAACGAACAACAACGAAGTCACTGAGCTTCGGGTCACAGTGCACACATTGATGGAGCAAATAGCTCACATGAAAGAGGAGCAGATGGCTAACGTGAATGAATGGATAGAGCACATGGAGCAAATGGCTAAGATGAAAGCGGAGATGGAGCAGATGGCTAAGATGAGAGCGGAGATGAAGCAGGTGGCTAAGATGAGAGAGAAGATGGAATAGATGGCTAAGATGAAAGAGTAGATGGAGCAAATGGCTCAGTTGAGACAAGAGATGGAACAGTTGAAGGAGAGGCTTAGCAGTTTAGAGCGTCGACGATCACCACGACATTAGCTTGTCCTAGTCATGTTTGCTTTCAATTACAAACATAAATTTTGTACACTATAATGTTTTATTATCAATTAAAATAATTTTAACTTTATATCATCAATTAATTTTCTGATTAAACAAAAAATATATACAAATTAATATATTATGCACAGATAATTGATAACTCTTAAAATTATGTATTTATCACAAGATCATGAAATCAGATTCTTTTAAAAAAGTTTCTTACTTCTAATTACTGACGGAATATAGATTACCGTCAAAATATCAATGTATTTTATCATTGGAATCCCTAATATCGTCGATAACATATATTCATTTACCAATGGTATTATATATTTTGTCGGTAAATATGCATACTTTTGGGATTTTATTGACTCGGTTTACCGACAACAAATAGTCTATTGGTAAATTAGATTTGTTTTTGCAACGGTATTGCATATTCCATCGGTAAATATGACAAATATTTCATTTCGTTAACTTCGGTTTACCGGTGAAAATATGTATGTTGGTAAATGTTTCTGATGGTTACGTCCTCTACGTTTTCCGTCGATAAACAAGAGGAACATCGCCCGTTGGTAAATTACCGACAAAAACACAAATTAAAGTCCGTCGTTAAAGTTACCTACGACTTTGTTAACGACACCTTTGTCCGTCATTGATTTCTATCGGTAATTTATTTTGCCGACGGAATTTTGCTTCCGTTGGTAAACGATTAATTTCTTGTAGTGAAAGTTTCAAATATTACAAAGCATACATAAACAATTTCCTTTTCTAAATTTCCAACAATTTCATTTCTAACAACCAACAGTTTCATTTCCAACAATCAACAATTTCAACCATCACATATTCCTAAATTCACAAAATAATGAAATATACATAAACAATTTGCATTTCAACAATTTCTAAAAATTTTTGTTTCTAAATATTAACAATTTCCAACAATTTAATTTCTAACATTTTACAACAATTTCAATTCAACCATTACAAAAATACATAAATAATTTCCATTTCTAACATTTTTCATTTCCATTTCCAACAATTTTGAATAATTTCAATTCAAAATTTAAAAAATCACAAAAGATATATAAACAATTTCTATTTCCAAATTTCCAACAACTAAAAATTTCATTTCCAACAATCAACAATTCCAACGATTACAAATTCATAATTAACAAAATAATGAAATATACATAAACAATTTGCATTTTCAACAATTTGCATTTCCATATTCCAACAATTTCTAACAATTTCATTTTTAACAACTTCCAACAATTTTGGAAGCTAAACAGGGACGAGTAGGGGGACATTCTTGGAAGGGTTCAACATGCTAGATCTGTTATGCTTTCTGCTCAAGAAGCTGCTAGTCTCTCCCAGCAACCTATTGTTTTAGTAACAACAAGTGCCCTTTCATGTACATATAGGCAAGGGGAATGGCTCTCACCAGATTGTCCTTCCCCCATTCTTGGCCTCCATCCTTCTCACCTTAATGGATATTTGTCTTCCTGTTCCTGTTCTGTCTTCCTTTCTTCCTATCCAGCCTTACTCCAGTTATGCTATCTGGCTTTCTTTTCGTTCTTCCTTCCAGTTTGCTTCTTCCTGCTCTCTTTCCTTCCTTCCTTTCTTTTTGCCTCCATTCTTGCTTTCGGCTGCAGCCTATCAAGGGCATTGTAGTCTTTCTCTATTTCCTCCTTCCCGTCTACTGGTTTTTTTCCATTTCCTTGCTTCACCTTTTCCTGTTTTGTTTTCTGACAAGTAGCCCCCTTCTTTTTTTAGCATCATGTCAGATCATATTCTTCCAAATCTCTCTAACTTTCCCCCTCTACCCTTGCTTTCCCCTTCTTCCTCGGTTTCTCCTAAGCCCTTACCTCCCAAGCCTTTACCCCCACCCCTACTCTCTCCCACAACAAAAGCCTCATCTGCCTAGTCTGTCCACTCTTCTTCTTCTCCCTCCTCCCTGCCTTCTCTCCCCGAACTCAAAACTTCACTCTCCTCTCCATTTTGCTGATTTGACTCGGGTACCTGCAGCAGAAATCACATTATTAAGAGCATAGAGGACTTGGAAACAAGTTGTAGGTGACAAAAATGAGAGCTCTTTAGTTTTCTGCCCTCCAGTGGAATTGGAGGGAAAACTTATAGTTGCTCCACCTCTAGAAACCCTACAGGAAGGGGCAAAATCCTAGGAGTCTACATTAGTTGGTTTTTTCATGGATAAAAGGTCGGCTTTCCTCGTACTTCAAGCTTGGACATATAGGAACTGGAAAGGGCGAGGTCTATTGGAAGTGATGCTTACTGAGGAAGATAATATTATCTTCACCTTTTCCTCAGCCACAGAAGCCCAAAAAATCATTGAGGAGGGCCTTTGACATGTCTCACAAATCCCACTCTTCCTACAAAGATGGCAGCCCGGAATAGAGCTTGAAAAACTTAAGGTTAAGAATATTCCATTATGGGTTAACATTCATAATATTCCATTAGAATATTGGACAACCAAAGGTTTGAGTTTGTTAGCTAGTTTCTTGGGGAAACCCTTATGTATGGATGAAAACACGGCTATGAGGAAAAGGGTAGGGTTTGCACGGATGTGTATCAGTATGGACATCTCCAAAGATATGAAGGATTCTATTCCTATTCTAAGATTGGCTAATGAGAACACTCTTAAGGAAGATAGTGTGCTAGTTACTTACCAGTGGAAATCGTCCTTGAAAGCTCAAGGCAAGGCATGGAAACCTACTGGAAAAATATTTACTAGTGGAGATATTGGGAGTTGATTGGTACATCCAAACCACTTATGGACAACACTGAGGAGGCAGGGAAGGTTGACCTGAACCTATCCCTTCCTGCCCCTGATCTTATGGTGACTGAACCACCCTCAGCTGAGGTTCATGGCCTAAGGAATATGGAACAGAACATGGAGATCAGCAGTGGAGCTGAAGCGATTCCTAATGGTGATAGCAACAAGATTCATTTGGATAAGGAAGTTACAATTCAGGATTTTGGTGACACTACATTGGAGGAAGGGGACCTTATTCCCCAACAGCTGGATCTTATCCCTCAACAGTCTGCTCAGCTGAAATGTGGTATCCTAGAAGAAGATCACGTGGCATTAAGGAAAAGTAATAGGAGCAGTAGGAAAGGCTCCAAAAGCAAAGGTATTTATCCATGACCATGATAGTTTGGAATGTGCGTGGAATAAATAATCCCTCTAAGCTGAATGCTCTAAGGGATTTTGTCCTGAAGGAGAAGCCTCAGGTTTTTTGTCTTTTGGAAACTAAAATTAAGGA
>JANVCL010000006.1:9669120-9679376 GCA_026546855.1 Erythroxylum incrassatum | reverse complement strand
TATGTTATTGAATACTCAATTATGCAAAGCATATGATGTACTGTAAATTCCTAAATTTTCTAACCCCTAACATGGGGTATTACATATTTAGTAAATAAAGACCACTATAAGATATTATATCTTATTTTGGCACAATTAATATTTAATTAGAATTAATTTTAATTTTAATTAAAATAAAAATTTTATTTCGATTAAATTACTAAAATGTATAAAATCTATTATAATTGGGCTTAGACTCCAAAGGAGCTAGCATTTTCTTATTTAACCCTCTCTACAATAATTGTAATTCTCCCAACAAATTCTTTGAATATCATTAGAGACCAAATATTTGTGTAGCTACGGTGGTTTAACTGAGTCAATTTGGGAAACAATTTGAGGGCAATGATAAAAAAGATCAACCTTCAACATAACGTATGAATTATGACTCATGCTTGAATATATTTTTAATCCCATGTTTATAGCATTTTACTTGTTTAATTGAGAGTATTTTTATTGTTTTTGGTATTTAGATTAATTTGTTCATATTATATTTTTAGGTATAAATTGCCTTCATGGGTCGAGCTGAGTGGAAATTAGATAAATTAAAGGCATAAATTAAAAGATTAAAGTTGTCACTAAGGGGTATGGCTGTGTAGAGTGTGACACGACCCCATGACTGTGTAGCTTTCTAGGACTGTTTTTTAATGATTTGCAAAGAATTAAAGTGGGACTGAGGAACACGATCATGCACAGGGTTGTAAAAGTGACTGTGTCCACTTCAGTGATCCTAATTTTAAATTTGTAAAAGTGCAAAACAAAGAGATAACAAAGAAGGTCCATAAGAGCTTCAGGAAAACATAAATTGATGGCCTAAGATGATAAAAAGAACAAAGAATAAGTAAGGAAACATATTTAGAGTGGATTACCAACAATCTAAAATGGATTTTATGAAGTTTAAAATAAATTTCATTCATGTTTCTTTTTATGTTATATTTTTCCTTTAGTTTTGATGTTATATCTTCTGTGATTATAAACTTAAACTTTGTTGGTACTTAGATTAAATGAACTCCGAGATAAACCTTGTAGTGATTTTATATTAATCTAGTTCATTTTTTAGTTTTATTGAGATTAAATTATTTTTATTAATTATTCTTAAATTAATATTGCTAGTGTACTAATCTCGTTCTTAATATTCAAATGAATGCTTTATTATATTTTATGTGTTAATAATTTTATAGAATTTAAATGATCTTAAAGCTTTCAGAAAATCATAAAAGATTCATTCTTGTTTTGCTGTGTAGGGGATTGAATCCCTCCCGATTTCTTAATAGTAGTATTCGAGCTAAATTTAGATCTAGAACTTATTAAGTGTTTTTAATTTCTATTGATATTCAATTCAATTTTGAAAATAAAATTACAATTGTCACAAAAATCCCAATGTAAGATTAAATTAGATTCAACTTAATCTTAAAAATGTCAGACTAATACCTTACAAATTCTAAAAATTAGATTTTTATCTAGTCATTTTTAATTGGAGAGTTTAAATATATAAAGCTAGAGTTGAGATTTTGGAATTTTGATTTTAGAAATCCAAAATCCCATACTTTACGAAATCTGATTTATTTTTGAAAAGGTAAAATATCATTAGTATGAGAATTGAATAATTGAAACATGCAATACCTAAATGTTCAGAGACATAATACAAGAGAAATCAAGTTAAACACCATTTTTCCACATGGAGGCACACTAACCAGTGAACCTCAGGAAAATCTCAAGGCTTCTAAATCCAAATACATCAAAGGACTATCACGTGTTAGCTCTCTTCTGGTAGGCCATAAAGATTGATAAGGCCTTCCCCTTTCTGCAGTACCCTTAGTTTCAAAAGTTAGGGATAACAACCACATGACCATTAAGAAAGTTTTATATTTAATAATAAAACTCTCAATACACCATAAGTATATAGATCGTGTCTTGTAGTATAAGAGGTTATCGTCCTCACGAGGATTATGCAAGAGTTAATTTTTTGAACCTAACTTTGTCTAAGGTATTCAAAAATTGATTTGAATAAAATAAAATTAAATAATTTAAAAAATAATAATAAATAAAACAAATAAACAATGAGTTGCCAATAAATTTAGGGTTATGATCAAGATTGAATACTTAGGACTTATGTTTTCCTTATTTTGCTTCCTTTAATCTTGTCGATCCAACTATGTGTTTAATCCTAGATTTCCTAAGGTATTGATTACTCTCTCTTAAGATCTAATCAATTAAACCTAATTGAATTCAAAATTTCCAGATTTGCAATCTCTTAATTCATAAAACTTTCCCTAACTTATCCAATTAGATCTGAAGCAATCTATTGGATAATTAATTTCTCAAACAAGATCTCTCTTCAAATGATTGTTAATTTGATAATTATGGGTCTATTAAATTGCTAACTCTTGTTTTACAATCTAACATTGATTACTTTTGACTCACTCTCTCGATTTGTTGTCAATTTTGTGCAGGAAAAATTATCACAAAAATCCAATATGGATTGAAATCAATAATAATTAAAAGTCATAAAATAAATCCTGAATAAATCCTAATGTGAAATTTATAACTTTCATAAACATGTTTAACATTAAATAATTTTATTACACATCAATAATAATGAAAGAAACAAGGGAAAAAGAATAAAAATTCTATTTGCTCCTTGATAAACAAAAGCTAGAATTCCTTGATGTTCTTTTTGATCTCTTACTTTTGACTCACTTTTAATTATGGCTGCTATTTTTTTTATTGTATTTCATGTTCTTATATAGTTACTTAGGGTTGCGTCTAGGGTTTTTTTTCCCCACTTTTTTTGGTTCCAAAAATAGCCTCAAACTCTAAAATTGATGAAAACATTTGCACCTGGAATCTCTCTGTCATGATCGTGAAATAAGAGTCATGATCGTGCTATTGGTGTTTCACTGTCTGTCACCATCATGCTCCATGTTTCATCCTCTTTGTCACAACGGTGCTCATTAAGGTGTGATCATGATAGAGGCCATGTAGCCCCATGCACGCTTGTCACGATCGTGCTCCTTATACAAGATCATGACCCCCTTCATGCAACTTCCATCTTCCTTGTTATTCAATTACCTAATTTCCAACACTCACAAACACACCAAACACCTCATGAAACATAAAATTATGATTAGATTCATGTTCTAAACTAAACAAACATTTACAATATAAACAAACACTCTTAATAACACAATTCTAAGCCTATACATACACTAATTATCTAACAAATACTTAAAAAACATTTTAAAATACCTAGGCAAACATAGTATAAACTATTTCGATCAATGATGAGGACCTTTTCTTTCAGGTGAGAATCCCATCTCTCCTCTAATTTTCCTTTCCTAATTCAAAGCCCTAAATTCCCTTCTTACTTTGTGATTAGCAGAGCTTAAAAATAAAGCACTAGTGGTAAAAGGATTTTACTTAGAGACCCTATTGGAGACAAAAGGTATTTATAATTGATATATTCCTCTCTTACTTTCCAAATTTGTTTTCCCTTAGGATTGCATTTGTAGATTGTCATATTAATTTCCATAAGATTTCCAAGCTATGAGCTTCTCCTTAATTTTCATCATCAAAGCTAGACTTCTTGTTGACAACATGTTTAGTTCTTGAATTTACTGTTATACCTCTCCCACCATTTTTTTGATACATGCAACAAATGAAATTAGGCAAACCACATAGTCTACCTTGCATGTATTCGAGTGGTAGATCAATCAAGATAGGATATCTGGGAGATTGTCACTGTGTAAAATCCAGTGCCAATTTCCCTTTGTATAAGACCATAATTCTCTGGAGATATCATATTAAAAAAAGATGTGGTCCCTTAATTCCAAGTCAGTGTCGCATAGAATACATCTAGGGTTAGAATTTAGAAAAGGAAGCTTGTATATGGTATTTAATCTATTTAATACTATAAGTTAGAGAAGAAAATAATTTCCTAGTATTAGAGATTTATACTAGACCCTTTTATGCTAGTTAACCCTTTAGCCTCCTTATGTTAACCAATTTTTACAGAATTTGATGTTGAATTTACCAATGAGTTAGTTATACCATAAATAGGAGTCATGTAGTTAGGTTGGTAATTAGGTAGCAAATGTTGCAATTAGGTAGGGAAAGGGATCCATTGATTCTTAGCTATTATACAACAAACTTTAGCATCAAAGGGGAATTTGCCCCAACACCTTATCACCTCAAGTATTCTAATAATAAGACCTTGATCACTCCAATTATCGAATCATAGTGAGGTTTTTTTTTCATTTCTAATGTGACAAAGGTTCTAGACTCCAAAACTTCTCTCAACTTTAAAAATTAGGAGAAGTAGCATAATTGCAAGTCTTTTAGGGTAACAAAACAAATGTAACATCCTTTATCATATATGAATGAATCTATTTAATCCATAAGGTTTCCTTTTCCTTAAGTATTATCCATAATTTCTTTAACATAAAAGTCTTATTAGAGATCTTGATAGGTATAATCCCAAGGCCTCCCTCAATTTTACATTTGTAAAAATCCACCCATTTAACTTTAGCATAACTAATTCTTGATAAAGAGCTTCCCTATAAAAATTCCTTGATCAACTTCTATGGTGCTTTGATAACCCTTTTAGCCAGTATCAAGCTTAAAGACCAGTATATATGCATTGAGTTTAGGATAAAAGTAATCCATTGTAGCCTTCCTCCAATGGATGGGAATTTGTTCATCTAGGAATTAAGCCTCTTCTGAACTCTTTCAATTAGAGGGTATCATTCATTAAACAGGATCCTTCTTGTGGTAATAGGTAGGCCCAGGTAGCAAAGGGTGTGTGCTTTCTACTTATCTTGGTTATGGTTGATATTTTATTCTTTAAATACTCAACACTAATAGATAGTAGGAAGTGATTTGTACTGTCTTTGAATTGAAGCCCAGATAATTCCTTAAAATGATCCAACATAGACATTAGTATTTTAATTGACTTGTAATGGGCTTTATAGAAAAGAAAGAGGTCATCTGTAAAGCATAGGGAAACCTTCTTACATTTAGTGTTGTATTTGAAACCCTTGCCACTGTCTATCTTATGCCTTAAAAGTTGGGTGCATGCCTCTATGAAAAGGATAAAGAAATAAGGAGACATGAGATCACCTTATCCTCTAGCTCCTTTGAAGATTCTTATAAGAGTACCATTAACTAAAACGGAAAGGAGGTAGTAGTTACCCATGCCTTTATCCATATAATGAACTGTTTAGGAAAGTCCATAGCTTTTAAGATCAAGAGAACTAAGTCCTATTCAATACAGTTAAAGGCTTTACCGAGATAAACTTTGATTGAGCAATTAGGAGGTAAGCATAAAAAGGAGTTGTGGCTTGTTATTTACTAGAAAAATTTGAAAATGTCAAATCTGAAACTTTTATTGGCAACACAAAAGGGGTTATGGCTGTTTAAAAAAGGAGTCAAACCAAATTACCTTAGAAAATCCTTATGTTGTAGTGGATATGAAAAACAAAAAGGTTTCAATTTCATGTGTCATATTAGGCAAATAAGTAAGGTTTGTGTGATTGAATTAAATCTGGGTATGTGTGATTGAATTAAATCTAGCACTTCTTCCTTAACCCTCTCTGTAAGAGTTACAGAGTTCTCTTAATCTGTTCTGTTGATATAGATAGAGGCTAGACACTTGTATGACTACGGTGGTTGAGATGAGTCAGCTTTGGAAATGATTTGAGGGATACATCAATAATATAATCAAGCTTCGAAATAAGATATGAATTAAGATTCATGTTTTATTATGATTTATGTGTTAATCATTTTATAAAATTAAAGTGATCTTGATTTTTCGGGAAATCAAAATATGAAAACTTTCATAATCATTCTACTGCTGTTGGGATCTAATCCCATCTCAAGTGTCCATAAACATCCTTCTTGGACCACTCAAAGGGACTTATATATACTAAACTAGGTAAAGGAAGCATTTCCTTTTAGAGAAGCAGAAGGTTAGCACATTACAAGAAAACAGGATAATTTGCGACATTTTAAAAAAGTCACAGAATTTCAAAAAACGTCAAAAAATACATTCCGTGACGTTTTAAAAAATGTAACAAAAAATGTCGCGGAATTTGGAGTAGGTAAAAAGTTTCTACAACGTTTTTGTAAAACGTCATAGAAAATATTGACATTCTGCGACGTTTTAAAAAACGTAGATGAAAGATTAGTCTTTTTGCGACGTTTTTAAGAAATGTCATGGAAAGTCACATTGCGACTTTTCACGACGTTTTTACTAAAACATCGCAGAAAAATGTCGTGGAATGTTTTACAAAACATCGCAAAAAGAGTTATTTTCTTTTAATTATTAATTATTTTATTTTTTCAAAAATAATTTAAATTTAATAAATTTTCAAATTTAATAATTTTTAAGTAACAATTGTTTTATTTCTTATTTGTTTAATAACTATTCTTCAATTTTTTTAGTATATCATTACTTTTAAACATTCCATTATTATGTTATTCCAATTTTCAAAAATCATTTTAATTTTATAATTTTTAAATTTAACAATTTTTTTAAAATACAAGTTTTTTATATTTTAGTGTTATTGTTATTTTTCTTTGAATAGGACAAAGGAAAAGGGCAAAAATAAATAAATAAATTTAAAAAACAAGAAGTAGAATATGTACTTTTTTTTGGAAAAATAGAACAAAAATTTATACAAAATTTAAATTGTAAGAACAAAATGCAAATGATTCCCAAGAAAATATATACATCCATGGTTGTTAAATCCTCATAAAAAAATCATCAGCATCAAAGCCCAGTTCATATTCACCAATTAAGTGCTCGAATACATCATATAATGCATCCAACATTCGATCTTCGTGGAGGCTGCCTATGTGGAGGGGGTCGCTGACATTTCCAAATGCATGATCCTAGCCTCACAGTATGCTGGAAGACAACACAAGAGTCCATCCATTAAATGAGTCAAAATGCTACCAACTCCATGATGAAAGTCAATGAACATAATGGCAAATCATACGTAGATCAAAAACTGCTTACAACCTTGAAGGCTTGAATAAATCAACATTGCAACAAACTGACAATAGATTCAGTTAAGAGATCTCTATGTTCATTCCTAAAACCCTACAAGAAAGGTACTTGGAGATAGACAGATTTGTTGTAAAGAACCCAATGGTGTGATTGAAATAAAATTAAATATTTAGATTTCCCTTAGTCCTAAGGAGACTAAACAACTTAATTTGCCCAGTTGCAATGTGCTGGCACAGGTTTGACAGTTTATGAAAGCCAAAGGTAAAAAAGATAAGTGGTATTAAACAGACACAAAAGCGAAATACACTATTTAACACATAGATAGTATCTAAGCCTACAATTCATATAGATTCTCTAAAAGAACATGCAATTAAGAACCCTAGCTGAGTTTAGGCATGGTCCAACAGAATTCAAAAGAAAGAAAGTAGCTGCTACAAATAGAAATTGGCTATAAAATTTAAAAGTAAGGAAAAACCAAGATTACCCAGGGGCAAGTTGATGAATAATGACCATCTTTATAAGTTGCTTCAACTTTCTATAAATATGAAGTTAAACACTAAAACTACAGCCCAGGCAGCCTTTTTGGACAAAGAAGAGTACAAATTACAGAGAAAATTGCAGCAGGAAGAGTTGAGCTGATGATACCTTGTAAAAACAACTAGTCCCAAATGGGCAATTCCCATTGCCAAATTTGAAGTGCTTGCAATCAATCGAGCTGCAACAATTAAAAAACAATCCAGTTAGTTTTACCATGACAAGAAACATATTTTAGGATATGGTCACAGTAATCAAAGTCTCACGTCAATCATTAAAATGATGAATTACCAACATTATACTAATGTCATTCAACAATAATTTTCTCCATATCAATAATCAAATAATCACATCTTCCTACATAGCACAGAAATCAAGTTGAAGATCAAGCAAAATAGAAAAAACTAGCACAAAGTTACCTGAGTCTTGCTTTGTAGTTATCAATGATTTCCTGTTTTTCTTCTTTAGAGGAGTACCAAACGCCACTTGGAACAACAAAGTATGATATCTTGCGACATATTGGACAGGCCTTGACTGTATTACTAACATCCATACCAGAAGATGGGGAACTACTACGCCAATTTCGAATACAAGATATGCAGAATGGATGATCGCATTCTGAAAGCAACCCAAATTTACATTCAGCAGGTGAAGTCTTCGAGAGTACACGATCCAGGCATACATTGCACTCTATTTCTTCACTACGCTTCAATGCCTCAATGTTCTTTTGCTTCTTTTCACACATTTTGAGATGCTCTTCACTTTCCTCAGGTCTGAAAGGATGCAAGCAGTGTTTTCCACAAGATGGGCAAATGTTACCATGAAAATGAGGACAATTTTCTCCACGAGGGCAAGTGCCATCAGCAGCAAGTGAACAGAGAGGACGATCTTCTGGCTTATCATTCTTAGGCTCTATCACATCATAATCTTCTAATAGATCATTATTTCCACACTTCAAATTCCATGCTGCCTTTGCACGAGGAACAAAACGCCCATTTGAATCATGAAACTCTGAACCATTCAACCCATTCTTTGAACGATGAGCTAGAGGACCAGAATTCGATCTTGTGGATGAAGATGATGCAAAAGTATCCGGCCTGGAAGATTTGACATGCTCGTACCTACATCGGCTCCCGTAAAAGCAAATTCCTTTTTGGTAGTAGCTGCAAATCTGTGGTGATGAACAGAGAATAAACAAGTGTTCTAAAATCCTGACATTGCCGAACAGTAAGCAAAACGGACATAAAAACCAAAGCAGAACTACCATTTCTTACGTTATTGGGGGGATCTTTCCAGTCGTGTGAAAAATCACAATATTCCCCTTTCAGACATGCTCCGTGAGCAAAGAACTTGCAAAGAACCCTGAAGAAGTCCACACCATATAATTAGAAAGAAAATTCAAGAAGTCTCTAAGCTTTGGGAACATATGAATATATCAAAAATGTTAACCCAAGCATATGCGATTATGGAACGAAAACCCAATTTTACAGTAACGAACGAAAATTGAAAGAAAAAGGAAATTAATAGCCATGAAGCTTGTTCTTAAGTTTGACAAGCAACACACAAATAATTAGAACAAAGAACGAATCGCTGAAAATAACACGATTCCTCATCTCCATGATTATTATAGCTCCTCCTCCTCCTCCTCAGCCCCAACCTCCCTTCCTCCATAAAAGGAAAACCAAAAAAACTTACGATTAAAACAAACAACCAATCAATCTTTACTTTCAAGCTCATCATGATGTGAAGATATCCAATCAAGCTTTGAATCCCGTACCCAATCATCGACATTAGATAATACAAGAAATTAAAAAAAAAAGGATAGGAAGACGATCACCTTCTAGACATGGACGATTTCTCTGTCCGCCTCCGTCCTTGTACAGAAGATATAGAGAGAGAGAGGGCGAGCTTAAATTAAAGAAAGATAAATAAATAAATAAAAAGTGCGAGAAGAGAAGCCAAAACAAAAAGCTGAAGGAGAAAGAGAAAGAGAGGAGACCATAAAACAAAAGAGGAAATTTGAAAAGGCAAACCGATGGTTCTTTTAATTCCCCCTCTTCTCCCTCCATTTCTTACCGTCTCATAATTATCGCGCCTTTATGTTTAATTTTAAATTTTTTAATTAAATTAAAATTTTATATTCATATATTTATTTATATCACAAAATTCAGATTTTTAATAATTATTGTTTGAAATATATATATATATATATTTATTTATTTATTTATTTCACAAAATTGAGAGAGGTAGGTGTTCTATAAATTAGGCAGATAGGCTTGGCATTATGTTGGATTGGGTTGGAGCCTTCAGGTCTGACTTTGACTAAAGGGGCAGTTAGTTCGTAACAGAGAATTACAATAAGAATATAAATTAATATAGTGAGAAATAGAAATAATGTTATAAATACTGTACCAGATTCAGTATCGGATTCAGTTCTAGAACGGAACTGTACCGGTAACCGATCAATACCAGGTATCGTTTTGGGAAGTTTTTTAAATTTATAAAATAGTCTTTAAATTTTTAAAAAATTGCAAAATAGTCCATATTGATATATTATACAGTTATATTGTATACTTTACTAGTTTACTGTTTACATCAACTATGCTTTCAAAAATCTTAATAATAAATAATAATGATAATTAATTTGAAATAACAATAATTTTTAAATATTTTACAT
>JANVCL010000006.1:9599925-9612844 GCA_026546855.1 Erythroxylum incrassatum | reverse complement strand
TTAAGGTTGGAGGAAAGTAACAATTTAACTAGAGAATGAGAAATTCGATGGAGAGGCAAAAAGGGGAGAAGATTTTCGAATGTTTTCAACCAAAAGCAATTTAACCTTCATATTTTTCATTCATTCCCTTCATTTAACTAAGAAAACCGAGAATGAGCAAGCAGGCATTAAATGAATTGAGGGTGTGTCATCAAGACACTTGTCCATTGAGAAGAAAAGGACAAAATAAGAAAAAGAAAAAATCTTTAATAAGATTAAACCCTAATGAAACGAATATTTGACCCATTCAATTTCAATGGCACTAATTCCAAGTCCAAAATAATGTACCCAATATCGTAGTACCATTGGACAGAAATTTTCGATACCAAAAACCAACCGGTTCGCTACTTGGCGATTTTTCTCGATATGGGAATTTTCTTCGAAAAATTCCTAAAATTATCCTAAAATATAAAACACACAAAAAATCACTCCAATTAATTTTTTAAAAACAAATGGCACATTGTTCACACAAAATTACATTTAGGCACAAATACTGGGAAATGTCATGCATGCATATACAGTTATTTTTCATGTGCACATTTTACTATTTACAAATTTACTATTCTACTCTTCCCGTAGAGGGTGGGATGTTACAATAACAATGGAATCAATTAAGAAGGTTACTGAGTGTTCATCTGCTGGAGAAAAGCTCATAAGCAAAGCGAGGTGGATGACGAAGTTTAGCGTGAAGGAAGATGAGGTTAATCAACAGCTGTATGAAAACAACGACCCAAGGGAGAGAAAGACCTCAAGTCTGGTGCCGAAGGCCAGGGTACTACATGCAATCCTTTTTAATTGCATTCTACCTAGAGCAGGATCAAGGTATTTGGTGACAACGCTGGATGAACAATGTCTGTTCTACCTATTGAATCGCCAACCAGTTGATTTACCATTTCTGATCTTTCAGTACATGGTTAAGGCGATGAAAGATTCAAACAATTACCCATATGGAATGTTGCTGACAAGGATATTCAGAGAATCTGGAGTCCTTCTGGACAAAGGAAACAGACCAAAAATGCCTATTAAGAGTTTTATCAACTCTGCAACAGTTAGGAAAATGGGTTTAAAGAATCTGGACAAAGTGGAAGCAGATTCTCAAATTAAAGCAAGAACTGAGGGGGAACGTATCAAGAAGAAGACTCCTACAAAAAGTTATAAATCTCAACCTAGGGAGTTAATACCCATGATTGGAGCAAAGAAATCATCAGATGAATCCGAGAAAGATAAGATGATTTCCCAAAGAGAAAGTAGTCGGGTACGAATAATAGAAGAAGGTGCATTGAAGCAAAAATGGGAGAAACTTCTGAGTGGAATTCCGAAGCAAGCAAAGAGATCACCTAGAGTTCGAACCCCTCGATAACAAGAAATGAAGAAATAGCATAATTCAATCTGGTACATGTTAACTCCTCTCAACTTCTGAGGAAAGAATATTTGAGAATTAGAGTAACTGAAGAAGTTCAACCTGTGAAAAGGAGTAAGTCGATAATTATCAAGGAAACCCCAAAGAGGTTAGTGAAGGTACATTTACATCCTATTCTAATGAATAGTAGTACAATGCATTTGTTGAACAATGATGAAAAGAGTATGTATGAGTTTCTAAGAGATCAAGGGAACAAACCATACCCTACTCACATGACAAAACAGGTGTACATTATTTTCCCAATCACAAAGGAAACTGTGATAAAGGTTGTGCCTGATCTTCAACCAAAGATTGTTTGCAATAATGACAAAGGGAAGAAAAAACTATACCCAGAAGGGGTAACAAATGATCTATCAGTAGATCAAATTGCAGATGAAGTGAGACGTATAGATGCAGCATGCTATGCAGTAAAGAAGATGACAGAAACGTTTATTTCCCATCACATCTCACAAGAATTAGAGAGTAGTGGCAGTCAACTACAACCAACGAACCTTGTCCAGTAGGTGAAAAACTGATAAAAGGGACGTACAAAACTATAACCATTGGAGACAGGATTTACATAACTGAGTCCCTTGTATGGATGATTTTGTGCATTAAGCCATTATGCTCAATTGGAGAAGTTTTACACCTGCTTGGAAGAAAAGTTATGAGACTACCTATTCCTGATAATCTAGACCTTCCTGAACCCAACCTATCTGTACAACCTCCTACCCTAGAGATCATTGAAGCTTATGTTCCATCTTCAGATGCGTATAGTACAACAATTGCTTTTGAAGATGAACCACAGAAAGATGATGACTTACGAGAGGACATAGTTAAACTTCAAAAAGACTTCAAGTCCCTCAGTCGAGAAGTAAAGGAGATAAAGGACATGATGACAGAAATATTGAAGCGTCTTCGGTCCTAATCATTTTTTATCAATAACAAATAGGGGGAGAAGTGAGAAAGATACAAGGAAAAGAAATTCAAAAGATAGGGGGAGGAAGAGTGAAGAAAGGAAGGAAGAATGAAGAAGAGAAGATATCAAGAAAAGAAGATCTGTTCTTAGTCATGTTTTTCATCCTGTATTTAGTCTGAACTTATTTTGTTCTTTCTAATATGATTATTTGTTATCATCAAAAAGGGGGAGATTGTTAAGTCAAAATGACTTTACGTAAATAATTTTGATGGAGAACAAATAATAATCACAGAATGAAAAGCAAATGGAAGCAAAATAAAAAGCAGACAGAAGCAAAATGAAAAGCAGACAGAAGCAAAATGAAAAACAGACGAAATCAAAATAAAAGCAGACAGAAGCAAAATGAAAAGCAGACGGAAATGAAATGAAAGCAGAAGGAAACAAAATGAAATACAGACGGAATCACGCGCAAAGCAAAAATGAGATGATAGAAAAGCAGACGTAAGGTGTAAAGGCGAAAGAAACAAATAGATGATAGAAAGCATGCGGAAGATCTGATACCACGTCGGATTATGTATCAGCTTGAGTTAGTTACAGAACTCAAGTGAATAACCGATTCTTGAAAGATCAAGGAGCAGTTATAGACGAAGGCTATAAATATGAGTCGGAGTTGAAAATTGCAAAAGTTATTGAAGTTAATGAAATTAAAAGCTTAGCAATTCTTGAGAGAAATTAATGTGCGAAAAAAAACTAGAGCTATTTTATCTGTAACAAAGCTCGAAAAACCTTTCAGTTGACAGAAGTGCAGATTGCCTGAAGAGGCTAAGTGTGAAAGAATACTGATTGTAAGAGACCTGAAGAGGCTCGAAAACAAAGAATACTTATAACATTTTGAGAGATAGTGGAATCTTAGAAAGATATCTGAGTACTGGACGTAGCCCACGGTTTGGGGTGAACCAGTATAAAAATTGTTGTGTCAAAAGCTCTCAACTCTCAACCTCTCTCTCTTAACTTTCAATTTTCGATTTTACTGTTTTCATACGCATATCTCGAAAATAGTTTATAACATTGATTTTCAGTAGTTTTTGTGAAAAAAAACATGTATCTTTTAACAAATTCGTTTACGAAGGGGTTTAATGAAAAAGGATACACAATTCAACCCCCCTTCTTGTGCATTGGTATATCTTGAATTGAGATTTGCATTAACGCGTGATTCACTTCAAATATTTTAACAGATTTATCGAAATTTACAAAAAGTACAAAAAGGATGAATGACATGATTGGAAGTTGTAAACATCCAAATGATAAAAGTGGTTTAGGTTTTAATGATAGAAATACTATTCATAATAGTAATATTTTCATAATAGGAATTTTGTTCCTAATAGAAAGAAAAAGACACAATATTCTTATTATTATTCAAATAAAAATTGTCAGACTAACCCTAAAGAACCCAAGAAAATATGGGCACCTAAGAAGGATATAATTTATATTACAGATCTCCTTTTTTGGAAGAAGCAATCACCACCAATGGTACTTGGCTGCTCGTGACACATGATAGGCAGAAGGTCTATGTTCCTAAACCTCCAACCTAAGCAAGGAGGATCAGTAACTTTTGGAGACAACCAGCATGAAAAAATAGTTAGGATTGGAAAAATTGGTAAAGATTCCTTTTTGTCTATTGATAATGTTTTGCTAGTTAAAGGCTTAAAGCATAATCTAATTAGTATAAGTCAATTATGTGGTTCTGATTTTGAAGTATCCTTTAATCAAAATTCTTGTATAGTTAAAAACAAGGACGGTTCCATATTCTTTTATGCTAAGAGATGAAATAATCTCTACAAAATTAACTTAGACGATTTGAAAAGTTAAAATATTTCATGTCTTATATCAACAAATGATGAAAAATTGATTTGGCAAAAAAAACTAGGTCATGTTAGCTTTAAACATATTTCCATGTTAGGTAGACATGATTTGGTAAGAGGTTTACCAAAGATAAGTGTTAACAAAGATTTCTTTTGTGAGAGTTGTCAAAAAGGAAAATAAGTTAAAACCTCTTTTTCGTCTAAGAATATTGTAAGTTCGTGTAGACCTGTAAAGTTGTTACATATAGGTGGAAAGAAGTATGGTCTCGTAATTGTTGATGACTTCACTAGATTTTGTTAGATATTATTTTTATCACATAAAGATGAATCTCTTAAATGTTTTAAAGTTTTATCCAAAAAGTTAAAAAATGGAAAAGGAATTTCTATTGTTGGAATTAGGAGTGATCATGGTGGAGAATTTGAAAATGAAAATTTTAAAATGTTTTATGAAGAGAATGGAATTTTCCATAATTTTTCTACTCCTAGAACTCCTCAACAAAATGGAGTTATAGAGAGAAAGAACAAGATGAATCAGGAAATGTAAAGGACTATGCTATGTGAAATGAATCTTCCTAAGTACTTTTGGGCAGAAGTTGTAAATACAGCTTTTTATATTCAAAATAGAGTATTTTTGCGACCTATTTTAAATAAAAATCCATATGAATATGGAAGGGAAGAAAGCCAAAGATATCTTACTTTCATCCTTTTGGTTGCAAATGCACTATTTTGAATACAAAAGAAAAGCTCGATAAATTTGATTCTAAGATCTAATAAGGAATTTTTCTAGGCTATTCAATTACTTCTAAAGCATATAGAGTTTATAATCTTGTTTCTAAATTTGTTGAAGAGTCTATGCATGTAAAATTTGATGATGATTATCATCTAGATAAAAGAGACGATTCTGATGAAGAAACTTTATCTGCTCCTTTAGTTAATAATCCAAACATTTCATCACTAGACGATCCATCTGATAAGGTAGAAGATATTTATGAAAACTTTAGTTTAAGAAAAGACTGGAGATATAAGTCTTCTCACCCAGAAAACTTAATTATAGGAGAAACACCAAAAGGAGTGGGAGCTAGATCTAAGTTTAGAAGAGCAGCAAATGTAACATTTGTTTCTAAATTAGAACATAAGAAAATTGGTGAAACTCTTCAAGACGAAGCTTGGATCTTAGCTATGCAAGAGGACTTAAATCAATTTACAAGGAATAAATTTTGGTCTTTAGCTCCTAGTCCATCCAATAAATCTATCATAGGAACAGATGGGTATTTAAAAATAAACTAGATGAATCAGAAAAAGTAAACCGTAACAAGCTAGATTAGTAGCTCAAGGCTATAATCAATAGGAAGGAATAAACTATAATGAAACATATACTCCTATAGCTATAATAGAAGCTATTAGGATTTTGCTTGCATATGCTATTTTTTTAATATAAAACTATTTTAAATGGACATGAAAAGTTTCTTTTTGAATGGTTTTATAGATGAAAAAGTTTATGTAAAGCAACCCCAAGGTTTTGAGGACATTGATAAACCAGATTATGTCTATAAACTTCATAAAGCTTTGCTTGCATAAAAACAAGCACCTCATGCTTAGTATGATCGTCTGAGTTCATTTTTGATTAAAATGACTTTATTAGAGGTCAAGTAGATAATACATTATTTAGGAAATATATTTAAAATGATTTTATCGTTTTACAAATATATTTAGATGATATCATTTTTGGTGCAACTTCTAAAAATTATGTTCAAATTTTGAAAGTCTTATGAAAAGTGAATTTGAAATGAGTATGATGGGTAAATTAAAGTTCTTTCTTATTTTACAAATTTAACAAACTGAAGAAAAGATTTTTGTTCATCAAAAAAAGTATATCAAAGAACTTTTAGTCAAATATAAAATGGAGAATGTTAAACCAACATTAACTCTTATGCATCCTTCAATCCTCTTATCTAAAGATGAAGTTGGTAAGAAGATTGATCAAACTCTTTTAAGAGGAATTATTGGTTCTTTGCTTTTCCTAACTGCAAGTAAACCTAATATAATGTTTAGGGTTTATTTGTGTGCAAGATTTTAATCAGATCCTAGAGAATCTCATTATATTGCTATCAAAAGAATATTGAGACACTTGGCAGGTTCTACTGATCTTTGCTTAATGTCTGAGAAAGGTAAAGATTTCAGGTTAATTTGTGAGATCCCACATCGGTTGGAGAGGGGAAAGAAGTACACCTTATAAGGGTACGGATACCTCTCCCTTATAGACGCATTTTTCATAGCCTAATGCACCAAATCCCATCGAAACTCTAAGGTTAAATGTGCTTGGGCGAGAGTATTTCTAGGATAGGTGATCTCCTAGGAAGGCCTCTGTGAGGGCTTGGCTGGGCCAAGGCCCAAAGCGGATAATATCTATAAGAGGGTGATCTGGGATGTTACAGGTTGTATTAGAGCCAATACTCAAATCGTAATACCTGCTAGGCTAGGGCCCTAAGGGAGTGGAGAGTGTAAGATCTTACACTGGTTGGAGAGGGGAACGAAGTATGCGTTATAAGGGTACAGATACCTCTCCTTTACAAATGCGTTTTCTATGGCCTAATGCACCGGAGTTCCGAGCCATGGCCTAATGTACCAGATCCCATTAGAACTCCAAGGTTAAATGCGCTTGGGTGAGAGTAGTTCTAGGATGTTTGATCTCCTGGAAAAAGCAAAATCGTGAGGGCTTGGCTGGTCCAAGGCCCAAAGCGAGCAATATCTGTAAGAGGGTGATCTAGGATGTTATATAATTGGCTACTGTGATGTTGATTATGCTAGAGATAGGATTGATAGAAAGAGTACAAGTGGAGGTTGTCACTTTCTTGGTCATAATCTAATTTCTTGGTTAAGAAAGAGGCAAAGTTCAATTTCTCTATCTACTGCAGAAGTTGAATACATGTCAGCTGTAAGCTATTGCTCATAGACATTATGGATTAAGTAATGGTTAGAGGATTATTCTATACAAGAAGATTAGATTCAAATCTTCTATGATAACACAAGTACTATCATTCTATCAAAGAATCCAATACAACACTCAAGGGCAAAGCATATTAAAGATAGACATCATTTTATATAAGACTATGTACAGATTGGAATCATCAATCTACAATTTGTTGAGACAAATCAACAGTGGGCAGATATCTTTACTAAACCCTTGAATGAAGATAGATTCAAGGAAATCAGACGAAACTTCAATATGGTAATGCTGAATGACCATTCGTCTAACACATCATGACCTAGATGAATCATACAGGAATAAGATAAAAAGTCGTAAGTTTTCAAGTAAATAGTAATGGTAAGTTACAAACGGTAACTTTTTAAGAGTACGTATAAGAAAGAAATCTTCTCAAGATTCTAAAATACTTTATACTCTAGAATTTTCTTGAAAAACATTGAAACCAACTTGTTTAGTGCTCTTAACAAAGACGATTCAATACTCTGTTCTAAACTTCAAGTTCTTCTCATTTGATATTTTCTTTAGATACTAGCCTCGCTATGATAAGCGAAATACATGTGTGCATTTAGTGTTTATTTATTACAGACCAAAATGGAGAAATCTCTTATCTATGGAAGACACGTTGATTTCACTTCCATGAAGAAAAATCATATGGATATGGAACCAGAAATTGAAGCAGTTGGTTGGAAAAATTTCTTCAACATTTATGAAATGGTTTATTTAAATGGAATATGTGAGTTCTGGAAGAATGCGAAGGTGGTGGACAACACCTTAATATCAATGGTAGATGGGTTGTTGGTTATAGTCACACAAGATTCTATTGAGAAGGCTATTGGGTGTCTAAGTATTGGAGCAAAGCTATTTAACAATACAAAATGGATTGTTCAAAGTCGTGTAGATAAAGTTCACATCAATCAACAGTTGTATGGAAGTAGTGATCCAGGAGTTAAGAAGGCTTTAACCATTATTCCGAAGGCTAGGGTTTTACATTCACTGCTTCTCCATTGCATTTTACCAAGAATAGGTTCAAAGGACATGGTAACAATGAACGATGAACATTGTTTGTTTCATCTACTTAATCACTGACCCATTAATCTTCTGTTCATGATTTTGAAATACATGATGAAGTCTAAGGGAGATTCTAGTTCTTTACCTTACAGTATGCTGTTGACAAGATTCTTTAGAGAATCTAGAATCTTACTTGATAGAGGTAACAGGGTAAAGATTGATGTGAAGAGTGTTATTAATGCCACTACTATTCTCAGAATGGGAATAAAGTTTGAAGCTAAAGCGAATATAGGTTTTACACCGAAAACAAAGTTTGAGGGGGAGCTTATAGTGAGACAAAGCAGGAGTGAACATGTTACGTTTGAAAGACAAATAAAACCTCGATCGACAGGAAGAACATCCGTAGAAGAAAAGGGCGAACAATCATCTAATGTGTCAAAACAAGTTAAGATGATTCTATAGAGAAAGGAAAGCTAGGTTCAACAGTCAACATAACATGTGTCTTTGAAAAGGAAGGCTTAAATGCTCTAATAAGAAAAGTCCAAACAGTCAAGAAGGTCACCAAGATTATTGACCTTATGACAACAAGAACAAAAGAAGCAGAAAGCTTTGATTCTTGGTGGAGATTCTGAAAAGCAAGAGCAAATACAGCAACCTACCAGATCAATTGTCTCTATTTTGCAAAGTGAATATGCAAAATCATCTGGAGAGTCAAAGATAAAAAGGTCGTATTTGAGAGGAAGAAGTATCAACAACAACTCTCTTCCAAACCAGTAAAAGAACAAATGAAGATAAAGTTTAATCAAAAAAAGGTTTCTTCATCTGATGTTTAACAGAACGAACGAACAGTTCAACACCAACCAGTACTTTACAATTCTTCTCAACCAATCAATGAAAAGGATTTGTGTAACATCTTGATACCCATGTTAAGGTTAAAATAGTAATTTATGAGAAAATATTGTGAAATTAAGACAATGCACGTCATTTATAAGTTAATTGTGACATACACATTTATTTTGCACATTCATATGAATGTACATGTATTCATTGGCATTTTCGGATAAATTTGATTTATAAGTGGAAATTGTGGATTAAATTGGAGTGATTTAATTGTGATTTGGAAATTTTGGTATATTTTGGATATTTTGAACTTTTTGGTAAATTATTTGAGCTGAAAATTTATTGGTGATAATAATTATTACTTCAGAATTTTTTGGTGAATTATGAATTAATAATTTGAAAATGAAATTTGGTGTGTATTAGAATTTAGTCCGCATTTTTGGAGACATTTCGAATATTTTGAAAATTTATCAAAAAAATATTAAGGTACTTTAGACTAGGAAAAATATTCAAATAAGGAATAAATAGAAGTGTGACAATTATGTTAGAAATTAATTGACAAATGGACAAATTGTGGAGTGACAAATGGATGAAATCATATGTGACATGTGGACCTATAGATATGAGACAAATGGTAGCTTGTCTAGTAGACAAGTAGAAGACATGCATTGGAGACATGTGTTAAAGCACAAGAAAAAAAGAAAAAAAGAAAATTTTCTGCAGTTGTTTTCCTTGGTTTCACCGAAACCATCTTCATCATTTTCCTTCTTATTTGCTCTCCCCATTTCTGGAATTTTGCTGAAATATAAACAAGTAAGTTACATTGATGTTTTAATGTTTTAATAGATGCATGCATGAATGGTGTATGTTTTCATGGTTATGGATCAACACATGAGTGGTTGTTGTTGTAGAGGCAAAAAGAAAATATGCAGAAAGTGAAGGAGAAATTTCTGATTTTGATGATTAACTATGAACCTTGGATTTTTTATTTGTTGTGAGTTGTTGAGCTGAAAGGAGAGTAAGGAAAGTTGGTTTATGTAATGGATGTAGTATATGTGAAGTGTAAAAGTGGAAAAGTGGAGAAGAAATGATGGGTTTTCGGTGGAGAAGATGGTCTACGTTCTAGAGAGCAAAAAGATGATAGTTGCTAGTATAAGTTTATGAACAGAGTATTTCATTAAACAACCCTAAGTCTTTTGCCTATAATTTTTTCATCCGAACTCCAAATAACTTGAAACTTAGACCAATGGATTCCTAAAACATATTCCTTTCTCTCCATAAAAATTTAGAGTTATTTGAATTGATTTGAAAGTGATTGATAGGATGAAAGTGTGGAAGTCTGCTGGAATGTTATGAACTGGAAATTTTCATGATCATGCTTTGGTTTTCTAATTATAACTTGAGCTGTAGATTTCTGAACGAGTTAATTTTTTTATTCATATCAAACTAGATATATTTCTACAACGTTTGTGAAGAAGATGAGTTTTAATTTCGTCTCTATGATTTTCAAAATTTGCATGAAACTAAGATTTATCTTAGGTTGTAGCATTACTATGGATAGAAATCATGTCCTGTAGTTATTGAATAAAGTGTATTGATGTGGGTGAAATTAGGCTAAGTTGTCTTCACCAAACTTGTAGCTTATTCTCTTAGATTTAAATTGGCATAAATTTTGCAACTTTTGGATATCTGAGTTGAAAGATATAAGTTGTGCAATTAGTGGGTATAATCATGTAATAGCTAAAAGTTCAAATGTGTACAGTCTGTGGTATTTTGTGCATAACTCATAAAATACTAAATAAAATTGAATGGTCTTGGAGTCATTAGAAATTTAAGAATTGGAGAACAACTTTCCAGAAGAGAGTTTTGCCCAATTTTGTCATTTACCCTATCAGATTAATTATGAAAAGTTGACCCGAAATTATATGGGTAGAAAATTTGAAGTGGCCAATTAAGTTATGTAAAGGATTTCACATTTACTTTATTATGGTCCAATTTATAAATACAAATGATGTTAATGAGGGCTTTGATATCTGATTGATTAGATGATGAGAATTTCAATATGATCCTTGGAATTGTCATTGAACATGCATTGTGAATACTTTCTATACATTGATGTGCATAAAAGAACACTTGTACATTTGTGCAAAAATGTGATATTTGTGAATGTGTTGTGTATGTTTTAGAGGAGCACATCGGATGCCAGTTGGACATTACTGAACCATCCAGGCAATAGCTTATCAGAGCGTACTGTGAGTCAACCTAGATGAATTTCCTAGGATTGATTTAATTTGTTCAGCTTCCAATTATTGAATTGTTGCGTTTTGTTTCTAAATTCCTGACTTAAAGTCCGAGGAGTAAATATTTGGGCCTGTATTGGAAGTGTTCTGATTTGTTTAATAATTCTATATTATATATGGATTCTTAACAAAAGTTGAATGCCAGACTTAGGTCTGAAGATTATAAAATTCTAATTGTGTATTATGCTATGTGAATTCTCAACGAAAGTTGAATGCCGGACTTAAGTTCGATGATTATGAAATTCTGACTGTGCTTTATAAATTATTGTGATATATGGTAAATTCTGAATTGTTGCGTTTCATAAAATGCATGCTCAGATAAAGGCATTATGACCGAAGTAGCCAGTATCAAGCGCTTGCACGTAGAACTTTGCTTCGTGGTATATGATGCTGGACGTAGAGCCATGCTCTGTGATATATGTTTCTGACTGAGCCCAATAGGCCAGTATTTGTATATGTGATATGTGATAGGCACTCGGTCATAACAATATAACGAATGTGGAGTCTCATATGCATATATAGTTATGTATATATGTTCTGATTTGTAATAATTAAATGATGTCTCGTAATAGTGTGAGTATTTGGAATATACATGTTCTGCATAAATAATTGCGAAATATGTTATTTGTGTATGTGAATCCGGTGAAATCATTAATGATGGTTCATTCATTGAGTTCGCAAAACTCATAAAAATTGCAACGTGGCTTTTCAGGTTCAGAGGAGTTATCCAATTAGACTAATTGGAGTACAGCCACTACAAATGAACATGAGTTAGGGGTCGAGATCAGTTTGCACCTACATATGTATTTCATTATGTTGTACTGAAAAGTGTAATCTTAAGTATTGTACAATGTGTATGAAAAATGGTTTTTCAAATGTAAAGATATTATGAAAACAAGTATTTTGTTCTGTAATAGGCCTAAGTGATTACTGAAACTTTGATGTGTGTCAATAATGTTTGTATCTTTTGTGATTGAAATTGCTATAAATAAATCGGTCTGAAATGGATTATCAATTTTCTGCATATACGTTTATTGTTTAAGAAAAATTGCAATGGGATTCGACCATTTACTATTTTAGCATGCCACTCTTGTGGGATTCCTACTCAGATATCACTTAGGATGTCGGGTATGTGTCTTACAAGAGTGGGGTGCTACACAATATACGAAAATCGATAACCAATTTAGGTCCACTTTCATTCGTAAACATTTTCAATAGCCATTCGGGCCCTTTCACAATTACAAAACACTTGAGTCATTTCGGAATACAATTTATACAAAAGTTGTGGAATAACAATTCAATACAAAATAGAGGAATGCAATGTAGATGCGAATTGATCCCGACCTTTATCCTTCACTTGAATGTTGTAGGTATACCCCCGTTGGCCTAACGGGGTATTCTTCTGAATCCTGAAAAATATTTGCAAATTTTGGGTGAGTTTTGCGAACTCAATAAGTGACCATCATCAATGGCTCATTCATCACATAACACATACAATTCACATAATTCACATCATTTCATTAACAATCATAATGAATCACATACACTTAATCAGTCATTTCACAT
>JANVCL010000006.1:9579645-9595165 GCA_026546855.1 Erythroxylum incrassatum | reverse complement strand
AATCTTATATGGGCATAATTGGTATTTAATTAGAATTATTTGTAATTCTAATTAAAGTTTAATTGAAATTAGAATTTGATTTCAGTTAAATTACTAAAACCTCCAAAGCTTATTATAAATAGGCTTAAGCTCTATGGAACTAACACTTCTTGCTTAACGTTCTCTGTAAGAATTACAGAGTTCTCTCAACTTATTCTATAGATACCGTTAAAAGTCAGACATTTGTGCGGCTATGGTGGTTGAGATGAATCAATTTTGGAAACGGTTCGAGGGATACAACAAGATAAAAATCAAGCTTCGGAATAAGGTACGAATTAAGTTTTCGCTTTATTATGATTTGTGTGAATCATTTTATAAAATTAAATAGATGTTGATTTTTGGGAAATCAAAAGTTACTGAAAATTTTCGTGATTATTCTACTGCGGTCAAGATCAGATCTCAACAACAAGAAGTAAGTGAGAAATGAAGATAGGAAACATAGGCAACAAATTAGAGGAGAGACGAGTAGGGGGAAAATGATATCAGAGATAAGATATTAGTAAAGCAAAGCAAAAGGATGGAGTTAGGTGCTAGGAGGAAAAGAAAGCTAGAGAGAAGAAGCCATGGGAAGTCAATTCAAATACATTTAGAAGTCCCTCAAGAAGTAGTTTAGAGATCAAAAGATTTTCTTTAAATTTCAAAAAAAATTCCTCTTGATTATGATAAAGTTTATACATTAAACACACAATGTGGTATGTTTATGCAACTTAAACTCCTATAATGTTAGATGAACAAGAAGAGTTACAAGGAATTTACATTGATTTTTTACATAGGAAATGACTTATTTCTTCATTGTTGCTTTTGTACTTGAATTAACTTAAAACCACTTAATCCACACACCTTTTATATATGGTTTAATACAAGACTTTTAAATATGTTTGATAACGCGTAGTTTATTATGTATTCTGTCTTTGTTGTGTTCAGCCAATAAGGTTGGAATACTGTTTATCTTTCAGGACACTCCATTTTCAGCTGTCACACACGATAGGGGACAAAAATGGAGAGGATAAGGTTGGTTATTTTTCTTCCTCTTCTTGTTTTTTTGTTTCTTTGGAGGACTATTATTTTCGTTCCCATAGTTGAGAGAACTCAACATAATACGAGATCGATTACGGCATGAGAGCCGCAGCTTTTCAATGTGAGGTAGGAGGCAGAGTTGTGTTGCAGTTGAATTTGAGTGCTTGTGTTTTCCACGCAAATAAAAAGTAAACAAAAGCGTACACTTGGGAAGTTGGCCCCGAATCTATGGACTTCATTCAATTTTGACAAAACTGTGTGTGGTTCCTGCCACTGCCAGCCTTCGTGAGAGAAGACCGAGAGAGAAATAGAGAAATTGGAGCTACCAAATACCAAGGTGGCTCCAAGCTTCACCTAAAGGTCAGTATGTGCTTAACCCTCTCAGTCTCTTACTAGCCGCCCCCAGTTGTCACTTACGTGAATTTGTGACCCCTTCTATTTTGGTTACCATAACACTAACAGCCATGTCCCATCTCTCTTTCGCAGCATTGGTTTTCCTCAAAATAACTCCGCCCCATGTTTCATTTCATTGGCCATTCGGAGGTTCCATGCGCCACTTCTCACTCCACAAGTTGCCCTTCTTTAAACTTTTATACTCGCTATTTCTTTTTTCTTTCCTATGGCTTGGCTTGACTATTTATCTCCATTCAGTACATTTTTAACTTTTATTAATATAGCTGTCCATCATTAATCATGACCTGTAGATATTTAGGCTGGTGTTCGAACTATTCTCTGCCTATTTTTATTCAACCCATTCCCACCAGCTCCCACTAAACAAGTCTTTTGGATTAAGTGGCTAAGTCTCATTCCCTCTCTAGTTAACTGGACTGGTAAGATCTAATTGAGTCATCTCAAGGAATTGGAAAAGTTTTGGAACGTATTTCAAAGTGAACTTAAAAAGGAAGAAAAAGTGAAGAAGAAAGCATTATCTTTTTCATAATTCACTGGGTCTGTTATTTTTTAATGATACTCAGATAAATGTGTATGAACATGAAATGGCCACTCTAAATGTGTATAAAAATGATCCACTGACATTTACATGCTTGCTATACTTCTTCTCAAAATATCAATCACCTTTAAATTTGATACAAACATGACGGATATTGGATGGCAGATCATATAATTAATCAGGTCAAGATAGTCATATAGAAAGAAAATAATCTTACTTGCAAGATAGAAATTGTTACTAAGTTATCCTACGATGATAATTATTACAGAAACACGAATGCGTTATTCTTTACGACGTCAAAAGTAGTAAAACAGTTGTATTAGAAAAGAAAAAAGGGAGTCAAGTTGATACAAAGTCGTACTATACCTTATTGAAAGAGATATTTTGTTATCAGGGTTGATCATTCAATTAGTGTTAAATGCGTATTGAGCAAATATCCTTTTAGCATGCTAAAGTTTTGGAAGTTAGGGACTCCTATACAATAATATATATTCCTAGAAGATATTTCGGAGGTTTCATTTCTCCGCCAGAGGTTTTTGGAATAGAAGAATAATATTTCAATATTTGGCATTTTCATTAATTTAATTGAAAAAACGATTAAGTGGTGCATATTTTATTCAACATCTGGAAATGTTCTGTGGCTCCGGTGGAAACCTAGTAGTCCCTTTCGGTCCATGCAAACCACTTGAGCCGCGGTTCCAACCCAACCCGAGAGAGACTAATGTTAGTTTGGCTTCTTTCAATTTATCTTCTCTTCCCCTAACATTATCAAAATTAATATAAAGCATTAGCCGCTCATTTTGCAGCCTACACAAATGAAAAAGAAATATAAACAAATGAAAAGACGTCACTGACACGATGGGATGGGTCCCATGTTTTTACCCTCAAACCCAGTTTGCAAGCCCTATATAAGGTCCCCATCATTCCACTAGATTGTCGCTGTAGTGAAACAGAAGGCCGGGGAGAGAGAGACAGAGAGAGGGGAGAAAAAGGGAGCCAAAATACTGCAAACTTCCGTTGCTTTCTTTCTTAGTCCTTAATGGCGGCCTCAGTCGACAAACGTCAGTTCCACCTCAACGGTGTGGTTAGTACGTTTAAATCCAGTTCCATTCACCGCTCCGATTCTCCCATTCGAACCTACAACCTGCCCTCTTCCAACCAAGACTTTTCTTGGTACACCAAGAAACCGGTTCCGACAATGGAGGACGACTCGTCGAGCGAGGACGAGGCTGATTACAAGGATCTAATCCGTAAAACTAACAGCGAACTGGAGCCATCGGTTTTAGACTCGAGAGACGAAGGAACCGCCGATAATTGGGTGAGGCGTAACCCAACCATGGTCCGGCTCACAGGGAAACACCCCTTTAATGCTGAGCCCTCATTAGACCGGCTCATGCACCACGGTTTCATCACGCCGGTTCCGCTCCACTATGTTCGCAACCACGGAGTGGTTCCCAGAGCCACGTGGCAGGACTGGACCGTGGAGGTTTGCGGTCTAGTTAAAAGACCTGTCCGGTTCACCATGGACCAGCTGGTGACAGAGTTCCCGAGTCGGGAGTTCCCGGCGACTTTGGTGTGCGCAGGAAACAGACGGAAAGAGCAAAACATGGTGAAACAGACCATAGGATTCAACTGGGGGGCTGCCGGAGTGTCTACTTCGGTATGGCGCGGTGTACCGTTGCATTTGGTGCTCAAGCGGTGTGGGATCTACAGCCGCAAAAGTGGAGCCATGATGGTGTGCTTCGAAGGTGACGAGGATTTGCCAGGTGGCGGCGGGTCCAAGTACGGGACGAGCATTAGAAAGGAATACGCTATGGACCCATCAAGAGATATTATCCTGGCCTATATGCAAAACGGTGAGCTTTTGACACCGGACCACGGTTTCCCAGTAAGGATGCTGATCCCTGGCTTCATTGGGGGTCGCATGGTTAAATGGTTGAGGAGAATTATTGTGACCACAAAAGAATCAGATAGTTATTACCATTACAAGGACAATAGGGTCCTACCTTCTCACGTGGATGCTGAACTTGCTAATGCTGAAGGTAGCTAAATATTGCTATGAGTTTCAGAATGACATTTTCTTTTCTAAGTGAAATCTCCTCCTATTATAGAAAAAGTATTCCGTCGGGCAGCTTAAATTGCTCTTCTAAGAATATAACAAATAACAACTTTATTGCTCTTCTAAGGGCCAGCTAACAAATGCTAACTTTTATGTGTCCTGTGCGCAGGTTGGTGGTATAAGCCAGAGTATATCATCAATGAGTTGAATATAAATTCGGTGATAACGACGCCCTCCCATGAAGAGATCATACCTATTAACTCCTGGACTACCCAAAGGCCATACACTATGAGGGGATACGCATATTCAGGTGTGTATCATCTTCAAGGTTATACAAGTCAATACGGGGTTGTTCAAGGCCTGCATGCATTCCCTCGTGCCAACAAAATTGTTGAGTTGTTTTGTGTTTTTAGGTATAGCAAATAGACTAGTGCTCCAATTTTCTAATAGAATGTTCCTTAACCGTCAGAGAATGAATCCACTCTGTTTCATAGGAAAAGCAGCTTTTGTTAATTTGCTGCCTCAACTTGTGTCTAAGCTATTCTTGGGAAACAAAAAAGGATACATTGGCGTTGATGATTAGTAGCTTCTTGTTTACGAGCTTCTCTGTGCTATATAGGTGGTGGTAAAAAAGTGACACGCGTGGAGGTGACTATGGACGGAGGTGACACGTGGCAAGTGTGTGACTTAGACCATCAAGAGAAGCCAAACAAGTATGGCAAATACTGGTGTTGGTGCTTTTGGTCGCTGGAGGTGGAAGTTCTTGACCTGCTTGGAGCCAAAGAGATAGCGGTTCGAGCCTGGGACGAGACACTTAACACCCAGCCTGAGAAGCTCAATTGGAATGTGATGGTGCGTATAGTTAAACTATGTGCTTAAGTCTGGAAATATCTGCAATGCAAGTTGTGGACCAAAAAACTAAATGCCAAGTGGAGAAGTACGACTTTACCACTTGTTGGAAGGGGTGGGCTGAAAGTGACCTTAGGTTTTTGATAATTGGTAGGCCTAAAACCTCTTATTGTATTGTATGCCGCTGACGCCGAATAACTAGGGTCCACAGAATGGGGAATTGTGTGCGCTCAAGCCCACTTGGTCCTTTAGTCAGTTACGCTCCTAGGACCCTTTCCTGATTAATTATGTTTTATTTCCAAAATTGCGTTGACTGGTATTTATAACAGAATCTATTGCGTTTTTTCATGAGAAAGTTTCCACCCTGATTTTATTTTGCTAGTCAATAGCTCGTCGTTTTAGAGGAATCCCATGGCCAGTTTCGTGCTACAAAATGTTATTTGTATGAGACATGAAAATGAAAAATAAAATAACTTTATTGATTTATATATATATATATATATAATTTTTTTTAAAGAAACAAATTAGAAGCAGTTATATGCTTACTTATGATTGTATTAACTGCTCATGTTAATCTACAGGGGATGATGAACAACTGTTGGTTCCGCGTAAAAACAAATGTGTGCAAGCGTCACAGGGGCGAGATTGGAATTGTGGTTGAGCACCCCACCGTGCCAGGCAACCAGTCCGGCGGCTGGATGGCCAAGGAAAGACATTTAGAGATATCATCAGAAAACAACCAAGCTCTTAAAAAAAGTGTTTCAACACCTTTCATGAACACTTCTACTAAAACCTTTTCCTTGTCCGAGGTGAAGAAGCATAATTCAGCTGACTCTGCATGGATCATCGTCCACGGTCACGTCTACGATTGCACTCGCTTCCTTAAAGACCATCCTGGTGGCGTTGACAGTATTCTGATCAATGCTGGCACTGATTGTACAGAAGAATTTGATGCTATACACTCTGATAAAGCGAAGAAAATGCTTGAAGAGTACCGGATTGGGGAGCTGGTCTCCTCGGCAGCATACACGTCTGACTCGAATGCCTCCTCGCCTAACAACTCGATGCATGGTGCCTCCAACATGAGCCCCCCACACTTGGCTCCTATCAAAGAAGTGATTAGTGTTACTGCTAATGTTAAGGAGACAAAAAATGTTGCCCTTGTTCCACGAGAGAAAGTTCCATGCAAGCTGGTGAAAAAGGAGTCACTTTCTCATGACGTGCGTCTTTTTCGATTTGCTCTTCCAATGGAGGACCAAGAGCTCGGATTACCAGTAGGGAAGCACATCTTTCTAAGTGCAACCATTGATGACAAGCTGTGCATGCGGGCTTACACTCCCACAAGCACCTTTGATGTGGTGGGCTACTTTGATCTTGTCATCAAAATCTACTTCAAAGGTGTGCACCCAAAGTTTCCCAACGGAGGCCTCATGTCACAGTGCCTCGATTCTCTGCCACTCGGGGCAGTCGTGGACGTGAAAGGTCCGCTAGGTCACATTGAGTACACTGGTCGTGGCAACTTCACCGTTCACGGCAAGCCCAAATTCGTCAAGAAACTGACAATGATCGCAGGCGGTACAGGTATAACACCAATTTATCAGGTTATTCAAGCCATTTTGAAGGATCCTGAAGATGAAACAGAGATTTATGTGGTGTATGCAAACCGAACAGAGGACGACATTTTGCTAAGGGACGAGCTTGATGGTTGGGCCAAGGAGCATAGTGAGAGGTTAAAAGTGTGGTATGTGGTTCAAGAATCTATCAGGGAAGGGTGGCAATACAGTACTGGCTTCATTACTGGGAATATCCTAAGAGAGCACGTCCCTGAAGGATCAAACGACGTTTTGGCTTTGGCTTGTGGACCGCCACCGATGATTCAGTTCGCTGTTCAGCCTAATCTGGAGAAGATGAACTATGATATCCAAAATTCATTGTTAGTCTTCTAATGGAAATGTGTTAAGTGGGGTGTCTTAGAATAAAATGTACTTCTCATGATATACATATTAATAATTAGTTCCACATGCATATATGTATATATATATATATATATTTGTTTCATCTTTGCCTCGGTTTTCTTTTTTGGAAATAAAGAGTTTTGTTGAATGGGAGTGTATATAGCTTTTGGTACTTTTCACGTAAAAGCAAAGAGCTTGTTCTCTCTGTAGATTATTTCAACGGCAGTTACTGGGATAAGTTAAATTCACCGAATAATTACGTTTCAATAAGAATATAAACATGATTTTCCTTATCCTCCTGTGTGGAAACTTCAACCAACGACAAGCTTCCTTTCAGTGCGAAAATCCACTAATCCAGTGATCGGGATAAGAGATAAAGGTGTGAATGGGTACATAACTATGATACTTTTGACGAAATTGTATTTAGATTTAGAGCATATAAAAGTATCAGTCAGGCATTCTTGATTCCAGTGTCCTAATCTAAACAATGCCATTGGCTAGGCGTGTCAATTAAATGTCGTACGGTGGTCGGATGGCCGAGACCGACAGAGCCAATAGCAGGGTGTCGGTCGGCGTTGCTGTCAGAAGCTAGCTAACGATTGCTCAAGCGATCGCTGCAAGCCATGTGATTCTGGGGACCGTAGATGCAGTTCCACTGTTAGATTGATAGCAACGTACTAAATGAAATTTTTTTAATTTATATTTGATATGGTCCTAATCTAATATATTATACAATGCAATGTTTCAAATACTGTAGATGAATTTAAAATGGATAAAAGCTTAGACAGATAGTTACAATTCTTTGTGGGTAGCAGTTACTTTTACCATGTGCCCAAGTTCTGAGAGGTTAAAAGCCCACGTACAAGGTCAAAAACAGCTCGTCTCAAAAGATGACAAATTTCTTGACTTGATTTGCTTTCAATAACAAACTTTAATCGTGCAAGCCTCCAGCATAAGTGGGAAAAAGGCAATTATTTAGTCGGAAGGACTCAAATCAAAAGGGTGTGGTTGGGTCTGATAATTTATTGAAGTATCAATAAATTGGAAATAACTAATAAAACACACGTTAATTGAAAATAATAATCTGTTCAAAATTGCCGTTGCATATATAGAGAGAAATAAATGGTAAATTCCAAAAGTTTGATAACGTAGCTAGCGCCGCGTCCGAGAGAGAGAGAGAGAGGCAGACGTCTGCTCTGCAGGTGTAGTGGCAAGGCAAAGCAGAAGGGTGTTGTTTGGTGCATGGAAGGGTCATCATAAGAGTTTTCGGTTCGATTCAACTACGTGTCTTTAATTGGGCCTCTTAGTCTTCCTCTTTTGCCAGCCTTTATGTTAAAGTATTTCTAGCTCATGTCTGCTTTGCTTGTAGTATTTAATGAATTAAATAATTACCTTATTTGCCAAAGGGAATCGTTCACGTGCTCTTCTTTCACCACCGTTGGAAACGACAAGCTTTCCGTATGTATGTATTTTCTTTTTTCGTGTTCTTTTTTTTTTTTGAGACGCACACGCCTAATCCAATTAAGTTCTGTATGTAATGGACAGTGGTTAATTTAGAAGTAGATTCCCTTGGTATTATCGATGGACAAGTTCCCGTTTTGATCCTTTTTAGTTGGGTGTCAAATCATCTTCTCTTTGGAACATTTGACAAATATTACTTTGGCATCCCTAAATTACGTGATTATCTACATTGAGAGTATAGGTGAACGAGCCTACTTTTCACGATTTAATTTGTACGCACTGTATATATATATATATATACACACGCGCGTGAGCAAATTCAATCACAATAATGATATATATACACCATCACGATTATATTGAGTTTACAATATTTTATTTAAGTGTTCATTAGTTTTGTTCTCATTTAGTTATCTTTACACATTTTCTCCTTTTCCTGGATACCAGAGAAGAGTTCACTTTTTTGTTCATGAAGTAATGTGGAAGGTGTATGCCTTATTCAATAAGATGAGATTATATACCATGTCTACTAATTAGCCTAATTAATTATCAAGGTTTCTTATCAAGTAATATCTGATCCAATAAAAATTAAGTTCAACTAAGAATGTCCATGCAAAGTGCGAGTATATATATAAAATAGTACAATATGTTGAACTCTCAACAAATTTGCATTGCTGCCCTCTCTTCCTTTATAGGAACACATAATATTGCCGCTATTTACCCTTTGACATGTACTAGAACAAGCAATTTGTGTTTAAATTATTATGTATTCAAATTTTGCCTTTAATGCTACATGAGTAAATCGATGGAATTGCTATACCTCACTGTCAATAATTTATACCAAGTAACCGTATATTTTTTTTTATTTTGTTCCAATTTAAAATGGAAATGCACTACCACTTGCTAACATCTAATTAGAAAACTTGCACATAAAAGCAATTACTAAACGTCAAAAGAAAAAAAAACGTAGCTTTTTGTGGATGCGAGTGCGTGTTAGTTGGTGAGGGCTGCTCTTAATTAATAAATGAACAACAACAGTAGTGGAGTCTCACACAAGTTGGAAAATGCCTCCAAGAACATTGGTAGGTTTTAGTGATTCTTTCACTTTTCTCTCTCTCTTTTCAGCCAGTTAATAATATTCTAAAATTAACCCTTCTGTATTTACGTCTTTGACTAGCTTTTAGGAATCCTCATTTCGTTGACTGACCTTTCCCATGGGCTTTTTGAATTGTTTAATCTACCGTCTTACAATCCTCAATTATTGAAGTAAAAGGAGTTGTCGTAGTCCCGAGTCTTTCTAGCTGTAATGTCTGCTACATGGGACCAACAAGTGTTCTGTCCGTTACATCAAAATTTGTCGCTAGCAGAATTTCTTAGATGATCCTCACTTAATAGCCGAGTTTCAATCTGCCGGGATAATTCAGAAAAATCACAATCCTACAATGGCCGACAGAATTTCGATAAATGGTACTATGACATGATTAGTTGGATTGGTAATTCTCGATATTATAAATAAGTTCATAACTCTATTAGAGAAAATAGTTAATTGAGATTAGTGAATAACTTAATAGTTTACAGGACCACTATTATTGTACAATTGTATGAGATTTTTACCTCGTATGACTTCTACAAAGTCAAACAAAATCTAATATTTGAAGTTTTTACTTATCTTGATTATTTCTGTGTTATAAATAATATTCAAATTTATCAATTATTCCCCATTTCTAAGATCAACATGCTATATTTGTAAATTATTATCAAATTGGGATAACTTTTGATCAAAAGAAAAGAAAAGGAATTATATTTAAAATTTCCAAACATATTAATTATCTATTTTATTATTATTCTATAATAAAATAACTTTTTTAGAAATTAAAAAGATATATTCATTTCTAAAAGAAATTATAATGTTTAATATGTTCTTCGATCAAGAACTAACATCCATAACTTGCTAGCAATATGCAAGAGGATCTAAACAAATTTGAAGAGGTAAATTGATGGTTGTTAAGTTAAACTCTCCCATACTTGATTAAAGCTTGCCAATCCTTGCATCTTTAGCTAAGTAATTGAGTTGGTCTAGGCAACTTATCAATTGCCTCACTAGTTCAATAGTTCTCTTCTTACTAGAATGTAGAGTTTCCTTAAAATCCAGGCCATATAGGACTTGAGAGGATGTTCTAGTTGTGGACCATCTCCATATTGATCCCATCTTTTGGAGCTTTAATGTGTACTATTTGTTTGATCTAGTTGATAGATTCCTCCTGCCATTCTGGAGTCCCTTTACATACATTTTGAAACATACTTTCATTTCTTTGCTTTCAAATTACATATATAGAGCAACTAAATACCAATTTACGGATTTTGTTGTCAATTATGGTTTTCTTGCATACAGAAGTTATCCATTGCACTAATTGATCCCACTTCTCTAACTGGCATAATAACATAAAGTTGTTGTATTCTTACCTAGATAGTTTTAGCTAATTTACACTTGAATAATAGATACTAAGCATTTTCATTCTCTAAGTTAAAAAGCCTACTTATTGGATTTAATCCCTTTATTATGCTTTTCAGTTTAACCTTTTTTCTAAACTTGTTTTTGATCTCTAACTATAAGACAAGGGAAGTTTTTAAGATGATTATAGTCAAACCAAGTCAACTTATGCCATAGAACTCTTGGGGAAGGAGCTATGAAGATTGAGTACCATGATTTATTGAGAAGATTTTAAAAGTGTGTACGATCTATATTATTATATCCTCTTAACCTGGGTTTGGACTATAATTTAGTACAGTCTCCATCACTAAGGCAAGTCCTCTTACCCTGCTATAATATTATCCATTGTGGATAAAGTCTTTAACCTGAGCCCTATTCAAGGACCTGGTCAAGTGGTCTTAAATCATTCCAATTGTTATGCCAAACGGACGTCAACTCTCCATTCCCAACTTTAATCACACTCCTAATCCTATCCTTGAGTTTGAAGATCTGACTCAAAGTTCATAAAGCAACAGTTGTTAGCTTCTTCTACCATGGATTTTACCTTTTAGGAAAACTATGCGGATCCATTTGACCCAAATTGCTTCTTTGTTAGTGAGTATCCTTTATAACCTCTTAAACATTAGCACTTCATTGATAGTTTTAAAGGATTTGATGCCCAATCCCCTTTCTTTCATTGATTAACAAACTTAATTCCATTTCACCTTAGCTCTATAGTAATTATGTATGTTCCTTGATCACAAAAAGTTCTTTAAAAACTTCTCAATCTCTTGTATAAGGTTTTTTGGCAAGAGAAAAAGTCATATATAGTACATCTACATGTTAATGAGAATAGGAATAATCGATTAGAGTCTCCCTACAAAAGAAAGGCGTCTATTTATCCAGTTGTTCACTTATTTGTAAATTGCTTCAAATAAAGGTTTACATTCTCCAAATGTAAGTTTTCTTTTTTGGAAATATGTGGCCCTAAGTATTTAAAAGGTGGATCCTTAACATTGAGCCCTAAACTAACTGAAACAAGCTACCTATTGCCTCGATCTAGCTGAAAGAATTATATGACTCTTCAAAGTATTCATTAAAAAGCAAGATATGAGTTTGGATTCCTTATGAGAGTTCATGAGTAACATAAAAGTGGATGTTTCAGCCTCATATAGGAGTGAGAGATCATTTATAAAAGAAAGGCTAACAATATTTAATTCCTTACATTTATGATGATAAACTGAACTCTTTTCCTTATGAATATTGTGAGATAACATTTTGTGTACTTCTAGGCAAACTATAAACAAATAAGGGGATAAAAGGTCCCCCTGCTTGAGCACCTTAGTTATTTTAAAGACTTTTTTTTATGAACACTATATGAGGTAGTTTCTATGCATTAACGAATCCAATTTTTGAACTTATGTTGGTAATCAAATGCTTTAAATTTTATTGAATAAACCTCCATATGATTGAATCAAATTGTTTTTGGAAATCTACCTTTATGGCACAACAACTATGATCATTCTTCTTGTGATAGTTTTTGGAAAATTATTCAGTAAGGAGGATATTATCTCTAATATTTCTACCTTCTATAAATGCACCTTGACATGGGTTAACAATTGTGATGAGAACAATCTCAATTCTATTCGCTATAAATTTAGAGATCACTTTGAATATGAGTTTACAATAACATATGGGTCTATAATCCCTAAGATAAGTCATGTTTAAAACCTTTGACATTAATGTAATGTATGTTTTATCTAACTACTTTAATATGACTCCATTAAAGAAGATGCTAAAACTCACTTGGTTACCTACTATTTCATAAGGCCCTAAGACTTTTGAAAGAAGAAACCTTTGAATTCACCTAGCCTTGGAGCCTTATTGGCATTAATGAAAAAAAAACATTTTCTGAACATCTTCGGAGCTAAAAGGTATTATAAGCTCCTCGTCTTGCTCCCTAGTGATGCTCTGATTGGTAACTAAGCTAAGTGTCTACATAAAGGAAAAAAGAACCAGTGGTTTCACAAAAGGATTTTTGGAAATAATTATGAATTATGTTAAGCAAATCCTTTTGCTTCCATACTAGCTCCCCATTCTGACCTTTATGATAGTGTACCCTATTTAAATTTCTCTTGAAGATTATAACATTATGGAAAAATTTAGGATTCAAGTCTTCTTTTTCTAACCACTAGATTATTGATTTTTCTTGAGAAGGGAATAGTAGTTGCTCAAGGCTTGGGTATAGACAGATGGTGTTTGATTATCTTTGGTTCTTAGGGGCTCATTTTTCAGGTCAACATTAATCTCTGCTTTGATAAGGATTAGGGTTTCCTTGCTTTATTAGATCTTCATTCTGGTACTAAAATTCCTATTACAGTAAAGGGTCATTAGCTCAAGATTTTTTACATGGAGTTTCCTTACACAGGTAAAAGCTTCATAGCTTTAAATTAGTAGCTTTAGTTTGATATATGTGAATTATATTGTATTTTCTAGGATTTAGAATGTGTTTTTAAGTGTTTTCTTAGGTGATAATCATGTGTTTAGGACTGATATTATGTTCTTGTTAGTATCCCTTTGTGTTTTGTTTAATTATTATTGATTAGGGCAAGAATTTGATCTTAATTGTATGCTTTAAGGGATTTTTAGCATGTTTGGTGGTGAGTAGAGATAGGAAAATTGAAGAAAAGATGAAGACAGAGCTGGATAACAAGATGGGTCACGATTGTGCACTTGTATGATCGTGCATGAGCGCAATAGAAGTTTTGGCTAAATCTTTGTCATAATCATACATATCGTGCAAAGCTTCCTATACATCTTCTTTGTCACTATCGTGCATAATAGTGCAAGAGGTAGATTTTCAAGTCATGAGAATTTTATACTTTTAATTATTTTGGGCTATTTTTGGAACAAAAACAAGTGGAGAAACCCCTAAAAAGAACCCTAAGAGGATCAATAGCATAAAAAGGAAAAGAAAAACATCAATGAGGTAGTTGGAAGCATAAAAAAAGATATCAAATAGAGAAATCTTTTGAAGAATACAAGCTATAGACTTTTCCAGCTCAAGGAGAAAGAAGAGAGAACATCTATAATTCAAACTTCTACTATTTTCTTTTCTTTACTTATTATTATTGAATGATGCTGATGAATCAATTAGGATATTGTTGGATATGGATTGTTAAACACATTTAGGGATTACTCTTAAATTGTTTAGATTATTGATTTAATAGAGATACACTTTATAATGTTTATTATTTTATATTCAATTTAAATTAAGAAGTGGATTGAATTACCTGTGTTGTGTTGTGAAATGAGAGTTAGTACCATAATAAACCTATAAATATCAAATTAATAGGTAATTAAAGAGAGATCTTAATTATTTATTAGTTACCTATAAGATTGCTTCAAATCAAATTGACTAGTTAGGAAGATTTTTGATATATCACGAGGTCACAATTAAATTTCTGTCTATTTAATTGAGATTACTTGACTAGATCTCAAGAGAAATTTATCATAATTATTGGATATCTAAGGTTGAGTAGTGTTAAATCAAGAATGTGAAGTAAAAACAAATAAGGTTGAAGTAATTCCAAAGTTTTCATCATTAATTAATTAACTATTTCACTGTAGCTTATTTAATTATTCAATTATCAATTTTATTTAGTTTAGCTTATTTTATCATTATATTATCATATTGTTGACCTTAAAAATAAAGTGTTATAAGAATTTTTAGGTGACTAATACAATCTTTGTGGGAACGATACTTTTTTAACATAATATATGATTTATGTACTTACAATATATATGAGTTTTAAAATTAAAATTCAACAAGTTTTTAGTGTCATTGTCAGGGGTTGATAAGTTAGCATCTAGTGCAGTTTGACTTACTTTGATTTAAGGATTTTAATACTTTTCTTATGTGATTGTAGGTGCATGAACATATGAGCAACTAAGAGTTCGAATAAACTCTTAGATACATAAGTTTCCGACATCACTAAGTAAGAGAAGGAGATTCAAAAATCAAGACTCTAAGAAGCTATAGAGATATCGATGGTTGATGCAAGAAATCAAGGAGGGGGTTCAATGCTAATCAACAAGGGATTACAAGATCACCAGTGTAGACAAATATTTTTTAGATTAAACTAGCATTGCCAAACATGTCATAGACTAATGGCCAATTTTATGGACTTTCCAATAAGGATCCTAATGCTCATTTTGCTAATTTCTTAGAGATAAATAACAGATTCAAGTATAATGGGTTATTAGGGGATGCAGCCAAAATGAGATTATTCCCATTCAACTTTCAAGATTGAGCCAAGGCATGGTAAAATTCTCTTAGCCTAGAGAACATGATGATATGGAAGAAGTTAGTACAAGCCTTTTTTACTAAGCACTTCCCTATAACAAAGTCTACAAGGATAACAAAGGAGATAACAAATTTCCAGGAAAGTGAAGGGTACTTATTATACGAAGTGTGGGAAAGATTCAAAAAGTTACAAAGGAGCTGTCCACACCATAAATTACCTAAAGAGTTTATTTTGTAAACCTTCTACAATGGAGTAAATCCACACATTAGAGTTACCATTTGTAGCGCCCCCTTATCATAGAGTACCCACCGAAACGCCCGTAGGTCATTCCGATATGTATCCTACGATAAGAGACCACTACTGACAACCACCACTAAACTCCCCATGGCATCACAATAATAAAACAGTAATAAG
>JANVCL010000006.1:9557350-9568579 GCA_026546855.1 Erythroxylum incrassatum | reverse complement strand
TAATTATTATATAATTTTAAACCATATAAAACATAAATAAAAATATATCTAACCAAATATTTTATATGGATTATAATATAAGTAAAATTAATATAAAAAATAAATATTTAATCATATAAAAAAGTTAAATAATATTATATAAATATCAAAATAAACGTGAAAATGTGTTTGTGGGTATTATAGGAATTATATGTAAATCATAAAGATAAATGAGACTAAAAAATATACTTATTAATTAATCTGAAAAATCTATCTGAAAAAGTACTTTTTTGAAAAACTCCAAAATTGAGTTTCTTAAAAACTTGTATTTTAGTTTTCAAAAAAATCATTTCTATGGGAAAAAATACTTTTAAATTTTACAGCCAAACACTCAGTTTTCTTGAAAACAGCTTTTGCGATAAAAAAAATGTTTATACACTCTCCAAAAATTGAACTAAACATGTACTAAATCTAAGTATTTATGAGCTGTCAATTGGATCTCTTTTTACAAATAAGAAGAAAAGAAACTCCATAAAAAGACAAGGCCCAAGTGAAAATTACATAAATGGGATTGGATTTTATGATGACTCTTCTCGTATCCATTGTGTTTGTCTCAATGTTGGTGCTGAAGAGGGGAATTCTCATCAGCCAAAAGCTCGAGTTAAATCAACTCAAAGAGAGATCGTATCAAATATGGAAAAATGTTGCAGTACCCTGGTGCGGCGATTGATTTTCCGGTTCAAGCTTCAGTACCTACAAGGCCAAGAATTGCAGTGAAGGTTTCCCTGATCAATGGAATTTTAACGATCCATCTCATTTGTTATGGGTCTAGCCTTATTTTAAAGATATTTGGCTATCTAATGCCACTAAATTTGAGCTTTGAAAGTGATACCTGTCTTCATGGATCAAAGGAACAAAGATCAGACAAATTCGAAGCATAAATTGATGATTGAAAGTCCTTTATCGAGCACATGCCCGAGTTAAGATTACACACAACTATCTAAATGATAGACAAGACTGTGTGGATAAACATGTAAGCTTCCTTAATTGTACACTCAGCACAAACACACCCATATGTCAAAATTGCGGAAGAGATGTGAGAGGAAAGAAGAGAAAGACAATGGAGGTTTAGTGCGGAATTTAAAGTTGAAAACTAATGTGTAGAAAAGAAAGGACTGACCGACAGGTGACAGCGCAGGCACCACAGTGGTGGTTGCATCGAGGGAAATCGGGCCGACAAATTTTGTGTTTTAGTTTCCCAGATAGCATGCCATGCATAGCTAGCTTCTATCTACTAATTAGTTCACCTTCACTCGCATTTAAGTTCCAATCATAGAAGACCACAAGCACACATTTGTCGACTGGAATTGACATCGGAATTTTGTGAACGAAAAGTACACCATTCACACAGGGTTAGCGGGATGGAATTACACAACTGGATAAGAATGAGACAACATTTTTGTAACTTGAAGACAAAAAGGAATTGGACATGCAACATTTATTACGTTTAATGGTGATCATTACAATACTTGACAAAACACACGAACAAAAACCAAGTACTCAGCTCAAAGCATCAAACAATGAACAGCACTGTTATTATTTAGCAACTCAAGATTATAATATACTATATGTAAACGTTCAATGCGGTGGACACAGTATGTAGACATTTGTCAGGTTTTTGAGAACCGATCACAAAAGCACCAACTACAAATGTTCTAAAGCAATTTTTTCTCAACCTTTGGGGTCATGCCGTCACAGAGAAGGTGCACTCATCCCCAGGCTCAGGTTACTTTCAATTTGGGCATGAAATGGCACCTGTGATCATCCAAATCTTCGTGAATTTCATGGGAAGACCAGGTCGGGTTTACATTAAAAAGTAATGTATTACCGTTGAAATCACATATGATGTTTCGTCCTAAAAGACGAAAAAGAAAACAATTGCAGATTCCAAAACCTGGTTTAAGTTCCTAAAACCTCAGATAAATTTCAATGTTAAAAAGACCTCCAGACAACAGAATCTCATATTGCTAGAAAAGTAATCCACCAAATAAGTGTCTGGTTCCAACATTGGCATATCTTGCACTAATTTCTTTTAATCCTTTGGCGATACTTTCGTTGACACTACTAAATCAACACGGTACAGATGACTCACTCCAGGATGGTGAACAAAGCATGAAAAAGCAAATCATACAACCCAGAGGATGAGACTTATGTCAACAATATACTATCTTCAAGATCTTATTATTCAAACTGTATATGCAAGAATTAGGTGAATCATGGACCACGAAATTTCAAAGAAATACGTTATTGAAAGAAATATCTCAATGTTCCCATCATCTTTTTCTTACGTCCATATATCAATACGCATGACCAAATTATCAATTCATTCCCCTGTTTGGCAACTGACCAACAAAAGACCATCAATTCATCAGGTCACCCAGAAAAAGGCAAAGCTCATATAAAATGCTATTCCTACCATTTGCCAGAAACAACTTACCCACTGCCAATCACACCAACCACATCAGGGTCCAAAATGCACTGGCAACCATCATATGTGGAACATGATGGCACTAGAAGTAACGAAGCTAACATTTCAACACTATGTCTACCCGAGCCCTTATCTTTTTTATTTATATATTACTTCAATCCTCTATACACCTCTGAATCTCCATGGCCATCTCCTCCCTAGTAACCTATAGACACCACGCCTAGGTAATCCTGCTGAACCAGCCACTGGATTACCCCTATCATAATCATTATCATCAAATGAATCATAGTGCAAGCGAACTCCGCCATGATAATGGAGGCCGCTATTGTCTTCTTGATTCAAGGGTTCCAAAGAGATAAAACGATCATCCAGAGAGTCTTCTGAATCATAACCACGATAAACACCACGATAGCCAGGTTCTATCACATAATCACCAAGCACCACTGCCCCTGGGGAGGAAGACATAATTGTGCTGATTACATCATTTCGCTCTCTTTCGCATTCAAACTTCTTCCATTTTTCTTCATGTACAGGATCCACAGCTCGCGGTCTTGCCAATGGATGCTTTGCTCTGACATGCTTCTTCAACTGTTTATAAGTGCCAACAAATGAGCAACTATCCTCCATGCAGTTTCTTTTCTTGGCATTCAGATACTTCCGGGCTCGTTCAACAACTGTCCAACCTTTTACCTGCCCCCGACATAATGGGCATAAGAGCTCTGGAACTTCTCCCTCCTCAGTGACCTGTTCAACTAAACTGAAACTTGGATCATCCATTGACCGGTTCCCTTGTTGAGACCTTTCAGTTGAATTTATCTTTGCGTAAGCCTTCTTATATTGTTCAAGGCAGTTGGAGAATCGACGACTAGTGGAACACATATAAGGTCGGCATCCCTTCTTATAAGAGGAGCACAGAAGGAGGACAGCTTTGTGAGGGCACTCCAGACAAACTGAGCAGGTAGCACCTTCCCAATCTTTCTTCTCCGAGGCATCTGAAGTTTTTCTCTTAGAATGTTTTACCTTTGAATTGCTAACTTTTTCAATTTTCCTTGAGCATTGTAGCAATGCTTGCCTTTTCTGATTCCCGAGTTCAGAGGTACATCGATCCTTACTAGATTTCGCCATTAACAAACAAAACCTGAAGAGAATAATAAAGAGAGGGTCAGATTATTCTGGCACCATATGTTAAGCTCAAGAGAAGAGGATATTGATAAAGAGCATGGGTCCAAGACATGATGGTTCTAATCAAGAGCTTGATTAGCTCAGATAAAAGACACTCATGCTTTGAGGAATGATATCAGTACCTGAACAATAAAGATGATAATATGGTACAAATCACAAACTCACGCTACATTTATCTAGTCAAACAAATAATGTCCAAGAAGATTGAGTGCAGCGTCATTTCCGGCAACAAACACAAGTTTTTGGCCCAATTAGCTAAGACACCACTAATTCAAAACAACATGAAAAGAATGTGTCAGTTACTAAGCAACCAAACAATGACTATGTCTACCGCCCGATAGGAAAGCCTAGGAGTAGAAATGTGAAACCTTTTCATAAACCAGAAAGGATAAGAAGAAGCGATGTTAAGATTATTGTTTAGGTGTTGTCTTGAGTAAATTATTTTTGATATTTATACATACACCTTGTCCCCGCAGGCCGCATCTCAGCGGGATTTTTACTTACATACACCTTGACGATGAGATAGCAGCATAAGCTACGAGAAATGACGATAAAAACAATTGAATAAGAAAAATCCTACAATGCAAGGAAAAAATCAATAAATATAAAGCCCTACGCAATCAAATCGGAATCTTCTGCGAGTCCCAAAATCTCAGGAAAAGAAATATTGAATCAAGAGAATAAAGAACAAACAAACAGAGAGAAAAGGAAATGAAATCTGCGTTATTATCATGAAGTAACCTTTGAGCAGAGGAGTTATGGGACCTTTCCGGCCACGTTCGCCGTGGTGGGGGGAGGAGAGGGGAGGTTGCGTTGCGTGGGGGAGAGGAGGGCGTGACTTGTTGGTAACTAATTGTGCTGGATTTTATTGAGAGATTGAACGCCCACTTACTTTTCCGTGCCATCGAAGATTCTGACTGCCCACTTACGTTTTGAACGTCATGCCCCCTAGTCTCTGTTCCATTCATCATGATACCTATCAATTGGGCTCGTTGAACCAAAAGCCCACATTTAATAACATCTGATCTGCTACCCATTTCGATGAATTGAAAGGCCTTTGTTCTTTCTTTTTGAGTCTGATGTTACTTTTATAATAATTTAGATCTGAAGTTGAGAAAAAAAAAAAAGGGGTACTTTAGATGACGTTCCTCTAGTTGCTTCAATTCAGTCAAGGATAAAGACAAGAAAACTATAAATTCAATTAATACTAACATATGTTACCACATTGGGCTACATATATTATATACACATCCAAAATACTCTACACTTGCTAATTCTTACAAACAAATTGCCTTGTGCCTAAATCAATTTCAAGCAGACCACCTGAAATATTTAACTCTAGGGAGGGAATTATTTGTTTAATAAATAAATTATTATTATACATTTTAAAAAAAAAGAAATAGATATCTCAGAGCAAGGGGCGCAATCCTAATTCACGGTTATCATGTACATAAAGCTGCCACCATGAAAGTAAAGCTAGCTTCAAGGCTATCTCGCACATTGCTTTCAGTGTGATTGATCAAGTCATGAGAGTCTTTAGAACAATGGAGTTGCCCAACTTCTTTGGTCAGGAAGATTAGCATGTCTAGCGCACTTCACCAATGACTCAAAACTGTTAACAACAGGAAAGAAAGAATTTGGCAGCTGACAGTGAGTAACCACAGGAGAGTTAAGGAAGATCATAACTAACAAAACAAATCCAAAATGCAACTATAAAAGATCTCTACAACTTTTTACCAAATCTTTTAGCCAAACACGTTGCTTTGCAAAATGCAATTACCATCTTAATGCAAGCTACAGACATTTGGCTGAAAACTTGTACGTGTGGAGGATCATGATCTAGAAGTTTGTCACCAAATCACTCTATCAAAACTTCTTATTACAATGGAGCAGTATAAATACAAAAGTTGACTTGTTATTACATACTATTTTGACCATCAGAGAGAAACAAGGATTTACCCAATCTGCAGAGCTGAAGTCAAGCTTTGACTTTAGGATCGCCGTAATATATAAGGAGAAGCTGAACCTGAGGTTGTTGGAAGTGGCCTCCTCACAAATGAGTGATCTAAAAGCTGAGCTGCAGTAGGCCGGTCATTGGGATTAACCTGCAGACATTGCTTAATAAAATCTCTTGCATCATCGGAGAGTGAATCAGGAACAGCAGGTGGTACACCTTTGCCAATTCTAAACAATGCTTGCATCTGCCCACCAACAGAAACGGAAAAAATGGTTAAATGCCAAATACAAAAGTCGCGAAGATCAGTTTTGATACCTGATAGCAAAGCTGAGACCAAACTTCACTAAGACCAACACACAAGTTTCATAAAAGGAACTGAAAGGTACCAAATGCACTAAATGGCATAGCATAAAGTCCCACAAAACATTACTAGAATACTATTTTCCTTATAATTGACGCTTGTGGAGTCAGAGTTCTATAAAACCAATCCTCGCTAACACATTCAAGTAACAAGATAATAGATTAATCACCAAAATTGAGGTTTTAATCAAATATTGATTATGCAACACTAGTTTCTAATCTACATGGTAAAACATATCAGAGATTGACCAAGATTATAGCAACATAGCCTATAATAACGAGCGAAAAAGTGGCACTTACACACTCTAGATCTGAGTATGGGATCTCATGGGTCAACATCTCCAAAACAGTACATCCAAGACTCCATATGTCAGCTGGAAGTCCATAACCTTGGCTTTTGCGGTTGACAACCTGCAACACAGTTTTGTTATCAAAAAAGCCCAGAAGATCTACTATCAACCAAACAGTCCAGAAGACAAATTCAACAGAAAAGGAATCTTGCAAGTTCTGAAAGACATAGGAATAATTAGTGCAGGCAAAACACTACCAATTTCATGAAATCAAACAAACAGATATAGGAAACATCCATGAGCTTGGAGAGTACCACAGTACCCATTGAGAAACTGGACAACCTACCTGTTACCAAAATCACCTGATTATATCAGGAGAAGGTGCTCCATTTTCTCATACAGACCTGATGCTTCTAGTAAGAGGTTATCAATACAAATCTAAATTGAACATTTTACACGTCTCTTTAAAGGAAATAATGTAAAGGACAAAAGTCAATGGGAGGACAGAATAATGGAAAGAATGTTGATGGTACAATCTGTTCACTAATTCTCATTTATCTTGCTTTATTGTTTTTCCTGGAATTAGATTCTTTCCTTCACAGTCCCTAAATGTAAATCAAACCAAATTGTAGCATATAGTTGGCCTTGACTCAAGCAACTGGTACCGTGAAAATAGACATGTCATGAAAAGATAAACAAAAGAACATACAATATCTATAGCTTTATGAAGATAAAATTCTCGTAAGTCAAAGAGCATAAATGAAAACCTCAGGTGCCATCCAAAATGCTGTCCCCTTGCATGATTTAACATCATTCAATTTGGTTGCCTGAAAAATGAAATGTGTGCATATAAGAGAAAAAGTTAACAATCCTAAGAAAGCAAGGAAATAAACAATAAAATAAACAGAACAATTACCTTTGCCAAGCCAAAATCTGCAAGTTTCACAGATCCATTTGCATCAACCAAAATATTTGCACATTTGATATCCCTTAAATTCAAAGGAGAATTCAATGAGGATACAAATAAAAATTTAACATAACCATGCTACATAACCATGCTTCTGTACTGGTTTGGATTTTGCTCTTACCATTTTCCAATACAAGGGTTTTCCACATTAAAAGAGTCGATAGCAGATGAATTAATAAACAAATGACTAATAACCATTCATAAACGTGAGAGCTTATCATGTGCAATAGAAACTTGCAACAAAGTTATAAATCTATGTTAAAACATCTATTAAGAGAATAAAAGTTAAAATTAAAAAAAATTCTAATAAATGATCAAGCAATCCATATCCACATCCAAGCTTGCAGCAGAACCCCTCACGCAAGTTAGACCACAGTGTAGCACCCACAAAATCTTTTTTCCTTGATGCTAAGTTTAAATAACTCCTATGATGTGTGAATTTGAAAGAGAACAAGAGTGAGATGAGCTCATAAAATTTTCTCATAATAAAATATAATTTAACAAGATAGAAAAAATGAACAGCAGCACAAGGAAGCTTGTTATTAACGTTTATAAAAGGTTCACACATGGCCTTAGGAAGAAGCCGCATCCTATGCAGCAGTAGCAACGCAACAGTAGCAGAATTGGTTTTCTTATAGTTTTTCGTTTTTATTTACTTATTTTATGTGACAGTTAGTCACTTATTCATGTTCCTAGTTTTATGCAATGCAAAGATCATGTTTGTTTATGGTCCCCTAAGTTTTAGGAGAAGTTGTTTTTTCCACAGAACTATTCATTTGACTTTCGATGAATGGAAAAGGGAGGTAGAAAAATTTCTCAAGTCTTTGAGCACTTCAAACTCAAGAGGTCTCTGGTTCTCTCTGACGAGCCTGAAAGTAGCAACCATAGGTCGTAGAAGAAATAATCGTGTCTTTTGACCACCAAAAGTCCAGAAAACCCCACCTATAGACCAATAACTAGATCCATTGCTAGGGACCATAACAAAGTTGCATATTCTTCAAGTTTGTACGTCAAACATTCGAGATCATGGAAGTTTGAAAATCATGCATATAAGAAATGAATTCAGTTCCCAAGAAGTCGATAGAACAAATAATTTCAAATGAGTAACAGAATATAGGAACCAGATAGATTATGGGAATAGCAAATGACATAATGAACGCACTCATTACCTGTGAACAACATCGCGGTCATGAAGATACTTCAAGCCAAGCAATATCTGTCGCGTGTATGCAGAAACTTGTGTATCCCGAAGATGATATTTCTGATAGAGTTTTAGAAGGGAGCCTTTGGTTATAAGCTCAAGGAAGATATATAGTTTTGATTCATCCTGCACAAACCAATCAAAGGAAAATGTTAAAGACAATACCTTGACAAGGATGAAGCTATTCAATAGCAATAAGGAGCATGGTATAATTTATGAAGCACCACAAGAAAAAAAAAGCATCTAAACTAGAAGCAAATCTCAAAAACAAATTGAAATAATAATGGATCGTCTTAGGAAAGGAAGCAGTACCTTATCTGTGCCATAATATTGAACTATGTTTTCATGTTCAAACTGACTTAACAGAGCAATCTCCTGGAAAGGGAAACAAAAAAGATTCTGTGAGGAAAGAGATTTTTTCCAGGAGTCAAACCAATCACTGTAAAAATATTAAGACTACAATAATAACAAAGATAGCCAAACCTGCTCAAGTTGGAAAATGCTTTGTTTTCCTTGACTCCCTTGATCAAGTAAAGAAACCTCTTTGACAGCGAAAAAGAATCCATCACTGCAAGAGATAAATAATTGGTAAAGCTTAAATAGCATTCCAAGGAAAAATACAAAAAACTCCTCAGAAGTTAGGAGATACCATAAAATGAACACAAGGCCACCATAATCCAAACAAAAGAGGAAATACAATGTAGTTTGCAACATAGTAATTTCACGTTTCAATTCCACGCTCAAGAATGTGCTTAACCTTTTCCTCTAAGTCCACAAAATAGCACTTGACAATGGACAACGAAAGAAGACTTCTAAGCTTAAAGAAAGTAGATCTGGGCCTCAAAAATGCAATTTAAGAACCAAAACAGCATCATCCTTCTACTTAAGAAAAGATCCTAAAATCTCCACAATCTAAGCATGATTTAGGATTGAGCAATGAGCTGCATGACCTATGCACAGATATTATAAATATAAGGAAAACATTCAGAATTGATGCTGTTGTCACAATATGTTCCATCTATAGTTTTTGTTGCCCAGTTTCACCTTTTGCAGCTATCAAATATCAGAATCTCTTCTCAGATTCACCATCTCTAGCTACACAATGATTATCAAACAAGAAGACGGAGAAAATAATTGAACTAGTGAATAACAAGAGATATCAGAAGCTAAAACTTACTGAGATATCCCTTCATACACGGACCCAAACGACCCTCGTCCCAAAAGCTCACCCTTTTCCCAATATGTAATGGTTCTCCTAAACCTCCCATTTGGAGAAATGTTGGAAATAGGCTCCGTGGTAGTACTGGACGAATCGTCATCATTCGACGTCGTAAATGAGCACGACTCCGACAAAAAAGCAATATCCCTTATTCTCATTAAACCCTCATCTTCCTCTATCTTAAAAACCCCCAAATCAAGTCTTGGTCTCACTCCTTCTGGTTCTTCCTTTCCTTCCTCTCCTTCATCATCCGAACTCGATTCTCTGTTAGCCATCACACAACAACTTTCATCGCTTTCGGGCCCGAAATTCCTGAATATTTCCCAAGTTGAACAAGCGTGGTCCACAAGCGGCAACTTCATTAACGGCGGCGGTTTCAACAATGGCGGCCTAGCTCCTTTGATGCCTCCAGAAACATTAGAACACGCGTTACATTCCAATGACTCACCTTGCTCGTTCCGAGTTAACTCAGTAGCATCGCTAATTTGAACACTATGCAAAACGTTAGCAACCAATTCCTGCTCCTCTGCTCCATCCAACTGATCCCCAACTTCCTCTTTCTTAACACAATCAGGCCAGAGCAGTCTAGAACGAGGCAGAAGATCGGAAGCAGAACGCATCTTCATCGCCTCCCACGCCGCCGCCGGAATAACGAAATCCTCCGGGCCTGATAAACCCAAGCTCCGGCAGATAAGTTCGAAATCGCCTTCAGTTCCTTCAATTCGGAAACTGGTTCGATCCGGAAAATCAAGCGAGCGCGTGACCAGAGACGACGAGGTGGAATTGTCGAGCGACGAAGAAGACGATGCCGCGTCGTAGTCAATGTGCTTGGCCGCATTTCGGCGGTCGAGCCTGGGCCTCCGGCGATCTTTGCGATCAATGGCGGCGCGAGAGTTAAAGAATCGAGGTAAGTGATGCATTGAGACCCAAATCCATGTAAATTCACCGCTAGTCTAGACAGTGAAGGACTGGTAAACGCCGTCTAGATATGGAAAGACAGGGTGGGGGGAGAAAACGCGGTGACACGTGGAGTAGTGCTAGGGGGCCTGGGGTTGATGAGTTGGAAGGTTGTGTTCGTATGCTGCATACTCCAAGTTCTCGCCGGTTTTATTTTTGCAAATTGCTTTCTCTTCATTGATGAAGATATTTGTAAGGAAATTGCTTTATTTCAACAAGACTTTTATCTAATAATTTATATAGCATCAAATTTTAATGCAGTATAATATGTCTAATTAATGGCCATAAAAAATATATACATCTCGACCTTCTTAAATATTTCAATAAAAATGTAAAATTTTGACTTGTCAAATATCTTTCAAAGTATTAATTAATTAACATGAACAAAAAATTTTGTAATTTTAAGAATTTGTACTTTTATCATACCCATCATCTTTTGGTTTATAATAATTATTGTCCAGTTATATAATAAAAGTAGAATTATTAATAAATTTGATATATGTAGTTATGCTAATTAGTTTACTGTTTACATCAACAATGCTTTTAAAAATCTTAATAATAAATAATAATAACAATTAATATGAAATAACAATAATTTTTAAATATTTTACATATAAATAATAACCACA
>JANVCL010000006.1:9537881-9552292 GCA_026546855.1 Erythroxylum incrassatum | reverse complement strand
ACACAGGATTCATCTCATCATATACTTCCAAAAAGCATTAAGAAAAAAGAGAATAGGCCCCCTTCAATAATACAGTGAACACGCAAATTTGTACACTAGAGCTGTTAGGAGGAAGAAGAGGCTCTCTTACACAGATCTGAGAGAATATTTACACTTTATTATTTTCTCAACCAACAAGAACAACATATAAAACAACCAACACTGATGCTCTACAACAACATATTTTCTACACAGAGAAGGTTGAAATCTTCGATATTACACAGATACAACAATGGAAAATAAATATGACAAGACACTTACCGGAGGGCGACGGGAAGAGATGTGCAGTCTAGGGAGGTTTAGAGATTTGTATTATGCTTTTCGTACTAACGGCAGAAGAACAAGAATGTTCGAAGAGGTGGTTGTGATTTTAAGAAAGAGTTGACGTAGAATAAGAATAGTTGATGAAGAGGTAGTGTTTTAATAAAAGAGTTGCGACAAAGAGGTAGTGTTTTAATAAAAGAGTTGTTTAAGAGTGGGGAGAGAATGAAGGGTTAAATTGACCAGTATAATTTTTAAATTAAATTCCTGAAGAAAGTAATCTAAATACCAAGGGGAGTGTTGGTATTTAGAATCTAAGGAAAGTGGTACTATTTTCCCTAAATTAGGAAAGTTTTTACTTTCCTAACAACCCAAAAAAACAAACCAAATGTAATAATTTAAATTTTAGGAAAAAGATTACTTTCCTGATCAACATTCCGTGCCAACCAAACGGGGCCTTAAAGTCATATTGGGCTTATCAAACCTTTTTATATGAATAAAAGGGCTTAACAAAGAAGAGGTATAAAGAGGTTGGTCATTAATTATAAACCTCTTAATACATTCCTTTAAGATGGCCAGTTCCTACTAATAAAGATCAATACTTAAGTGTTATTTCTTCAGGATATAATTTTTTTTTTCAAAATTTGATTTGAAAGTATAATTTTGGCAACTAGGTATTGATCTAAAGGAAAGGTACAAAACATCTTTTTGTACCCTGAATGCTTAGTACCAACGTACTATTATACCATTTAGACTTAAAGTTGCTCAATCATTATTCCAAAGGGCTATGACAAAAACTTATGAGCCCATTCTATCTAATGCCTTGATCTATATTGATGATATTTCACCATATTCCAAGGCCTATAAAGATCATTGTGTACTACTTCAATCCTTTTTGGATTTTACTAAATAATAGGGATCATGCTTTCAACCAAGAAAAGTCATATTGGATAAACCAAAATAGAATTTCTAAGTATGAACTTTTATAAAGGATTTTATTAGCCTAGCCCATATACTACCAGTAAGCTTTTGCATTTTCCTGATAAAAATCTCAGCCTAAAGCATATTCAACGATTCCTTAGCATTGTCAATTACATCAAAGATTTTATTCCCCAGTTACAGATTAAATGAGCTCCTTATCAAGATTGCTAAGAAAAAATCCACCACTATGGAGTAATGAGCAAACCAAAGTTGTCCAGTATTTAAAGTAAGTGAGTCAACATCCACCCCTTTACAAATTAATGATAAAGGACAATATATCCTTCAGAAATAAGCAAGCAATCATTATAGGGGTTCATTTTAATTGAAGAAATTGATGGCAAAGGCCATAATTGTGGTCATGCTAGTGGCTGATTCAAAGAGTCAAAGAAGCATTATCACATAATTTGCAAGGAGATTTTGGCAATAAAGAAAGGCATTGAAAATTTAATTTCCAACTTAAACCATATCATTTTGTGATAGAAATGGAAAACATATCTTTCCTAAAAATGAGCCTAATAAAAAATTTTGTCTAATAATGAATTACTTCGGTGGAAAGATTGGTTTTCTCATTACAATTTCATAGTCTGCCACATCAAAGGCGATCATAATGTGCTTGCTAATTTCATTTATATACCTTGTAAACCAATTCAAATTCTTACTCCTATTATACAAAAACCAATCCCTCTTCTTATTTTCCCAATTATGGATCTCCATCTCTTTGCCAAAGTGAAAAGATCTTTTCCACTTATCACCTTTCATTCATGTAAAAATTTTGAAGAGATTGTTGTTATCCTCAGAAAAAGCCTCTATTATTATTTTCACATTATTTTCACTACTTTAACAATTCCACCACATCCCAACCATTATGATATTCATACTCCCTATCTTACTATGCACCATATGACTCATTGATAGAACCAACCATGTGGCATATTTAGGCTTTATCTACCTATTATGCATGCCCTATTACCTTGTACCCTTGACTTGTCCACCAAAATCTGGTTAATTTTACCAATGAGAATTCCCTATTATGGACTATTCTTAGAATGGTTTCAACTACTGATCAAACGGCGCATTCAAGTAGGCCAAATACTCAATAGTTATCAATTGTAAAGTATTCCCTTGGAAAAATAGCAAGCCTAGTTCTTCTTTATGCTCCATCGCCTATACAGTATGACTGATAATGGTTATGTGTACACTATATCTTTATATAAAGTTGTTTGCCTTGTTCTTCCTTTCTTTGTCTATAAAAGCAAGGTGTCCTTTCATTTGTAATCAGGTTGGAATTTCATCAAAAATATGAGTATTTTATATCTTATGACTTCTTTCTAAATTTGCTCTCTTCTGAAAGCTTGATTTTGAATAATGTAGTAACAGTCATATGGACAGACAAGTATATTTTGCACTTGCTTCTTTACGAGCATCCTGTGTATTAGAAAATCTTAGACTATAAATCATGTTAGATATTAGAATATTACATGGATGATTAGTCAGATCAGATCTCTAAGAGTCAAGCCTTAAGAGTTGATGCCCATTGAAGAAAGAAAGAGTTTATGTATTGGCTAGAATAACTAGGATCTTGAGTAAAATTATCTTTATACAATCTCTATTAGATAAATATTTTATTTTATTATATACTAACAATTTAAAAAATATGTTTAAAAGTATTTAAATATAATTTTTTAAATTTTATTTCTTCAAAATTTTATTTAATTTATAAATTTAATTTAATATTTTTTGTATTTTAGTATAAGAATCATGTCGGAATTTTTAAATATATTCTAGTATAATAATCCGGTTGTTGTATACCTTTTTTAACCAATATTTGTCATAATATACCCAAGCCCCCCTAATACATGAAATTAATGACGAAGGCAAATGGGGTTCAGTGGTGCACTGAGCTCCTCAAAATTATTAAATATTTTTTATTTTGAATTATATATATATACCAGGACGAAGTTATTTAGAGGTTAGAGATGTACTGGGCCCCCAAAAAATTAAAAAAATTAAATATTTGAACCCTCATATCTTAAATTCTTGACTCCATCGTTGTGTGAAGTGATTGATAGTGGCTAGTTTAGCCACCTACTAGAGAAAGTGAAGGGCAATTGTTGATAAGCTCCTACGTATTTTTATTTTCTAGTCACTCAATTCACACGATTAACTATCTCCTTTATCTACGTGAAATACACGTGCAAATCTCAATATTATCAAATAAGGTGACCGTATTATAAGCATCCATAATAGGCAATAACAACAATAAGAACAAGCTATTAAAGAAGCCTTGTTTTTGTATGCAGAAGATGGAAATTTTCAAAGATAATTGTATCTATAGACTATAGACACACACAACTCGTATCTCCTGTAGTCATATTTACATTTATCCAAATAACAAGAAGAGACCAATTGCAACGATGGAAAGCCCACGCAGATATGCTGGAGGCCCAAATATTTTGTAAGCCATGGAAACACAAATTAAACTTAATATATTTTAATTAAGAGGAAAGGGAGAAAGCAATAAAAGAAAAGCTGTTCTTCCTACGTCTCGTTCCAGTAATCCAAACTAACAGATTACGCCTCCTCCTCCTCCTGCTCCTCCAATACCCCTCTCTCTGCTTTACATAACAATCCAAAACCCTAATTTTCTCTTCCTCAGACCCTCACCCTATACAACAACTTTAACCTTTAGTCTCTCTCACTTGTTCGCTTTCGTTAACACGTAGGCACTCTCTTTGTTTGCAGCTCCAAACGCACTCTATCAGAGATTGGGATATATTACTACTCCTTGAGCGGTTATCAGTGCGGTTACGATTCATTTTAGTCTCAATCATATCGTTTTAGGGTTAGTTCTTCCCTAAAATACCTCTCTCTTCCCTGCTCTTGTAGCTATCTGTTTCTGTCCTCGCAGTAGAGTTTCCTTGTTCATTGTTCTCAATTTGGAATTTTGTTTGCCCAAACCCTAGAAATCTGGAGTTAGTTTCATAAGCCTTTGTTTAGGGAATAGGGTTTCTGATCCCAAGATTGTTTTATTTTCCTGAATCCCTGTTGGGTCTAATTTTATGGTTTTCCATTTTGTTTTAATTGTAACTTTTGATGGGTGTGAACTCTTTTATAAGAATCTTGGTCGTTGTTTCCTTCTTTCCGTAGATTTTCTTGATTTCGCTGTTGTGTGTATTGAGTGATTGCTAATGGAGTTCTATTGAGTGTATTTGTTGTTTAATCCGCAAATCCATCTTTTCATTAAAGATGGAGGAGTAGAGGGAGAGAGGGACTTGAAGAGTTTATCGTTTGATATCATCTTGTTATTGACATTCCCTTTGTAGTTTTTCTGGGGATTTTGCGCAGGCTTTGATTTCTACCTTAATTGAATCAATTTTAGGGCAATATAAAGCCAAATTTTGTCAAATATACGAGAATTCATTTATCAAGTACCCTCTTCTTCGTCTTACTTCTGACTTAGTGGGTAATTATAGACTTGTTCGTTGGCTATAGCTGTTGGACTGAGATTGGTTTATTTTAGGGAAAGAAACTTTGGTATAGTGTTAAAAGTTAACAATTTTGTGATTGAGGGGTTTGAAGAAGAAGAAGTTAGGAGAAGTGTTTTGTTCTCCTTTTGAAATCTTATGATGTACAGTGCCCGTACTTATGGAAAAAAGTAAACCAACTTTTGTTCCGGAATGGTTGAGAAGTTCTGGAAATGTTTTGGGGAGTGGCAATTCAGCCCACCACTATCCGTCGTCTTCTTCTCAAGCTGGTAACTACATTGGATACTAATTTGCATTTGCGGCTTATTATTGAATTGACTTTAGCTTTTATTCCAAGTGGATGATAATTTTGTTTCTATTGTTTCGTAGATGTTTCTTCTTCAACACTTCACACTAGAAATAGGAATTCTAAGACTGTAAGTGAGTTTGATTCACCTCGTTCAGCTTTACTTGATCGCACATCTTCTATTTCAAGGAGGAGTTATAGCAATGGGTCTGCAAAGCATGCATACAGTAGTTTTAGTAGAAATCACCGCGATAAAGATCGAGACAGGGATCGAGAACGAGAAAAAGAGAGGTCTAGCTTTGGAGACTCTTGGGACCGTGATGGTTCTGAGCCTTTGGGAAGCATTTTAACCAATAGGATTGAGAAGGGTACTATGCAACGTACAGTTTCAATGGTGTCCAGGAAGCAAGGTGATAGCTTGTGCCGTCGAGTTGGAGTGGACTTGAAAAATGGGAGCAGTGGAAATTTTGCAAATGGAAATGGATTGATATCTGGTGCTACAGGTAGTGGTAATATTCAGAAGGTAGTTTTTGAAAAGGATTTTCCTTCACTTGGAAGTGAAGAGAAGCAGGGATTGCCGGAGATAGGAAGGGTTTCATCTCCTGGTTTATCTACTGCTGTTCAGAGCTTACCAGTTACTACTTCTTCCTTGATAGGCGGGGAGGGTTGGACATCAGCTTTGGCTGAGGTTCCTGCTGTGATTGGAACCAGTAGTACAGTTTCCTTGCCAAGTTCAAATACTGTTTCTCCATCCGCATCTACTTCTACAGCTACGCCTGGAATTCCAGCTGCAGTAACTGGTCTAAACATGGCTGAGGCATTGACCCAAGCCCCATTAAAAACTCGTGCTACCCCACAGGTGATTCAACAATACTTGAATTCAGTCTCATATACACATATGCTCTAATCTTAATGAATGGTTAAGCTATTGCTTGTTCTTTCTCTTAGCTAGTTGTGTATAACTTTGATCTAAATAAGGTATTTTCTTCTATTTATAGGTATCTGTCCAAATACAAAGGCGTGAGGAATTGGCTATAAAACAGTCACGACAGTTGATACCAGTGACACCTTCGATGACTAAAAGTTCGGTGAGGGTCATTTGTTTCATATACATAGGAGTTATTCCTCTTCCAATTTTTAATGTTTGTTCTTCTGTTTTTCTGTGGATAATGCCATCTTTAGTAAAAATGTGCATCAAACACCAATAAGACACCATTCTTTTAACGTACATACTTTTGCAATTTCAATTCTGATTTCATTTGCTTGAAGTGAGCCACTTACTCAATTCATTGGATGCTACATTTTTTCAAACTTTTCTGCCTGCCTTCTGAATGGATACTTCCAACTTTGAAGGTGATTAATGAATTTGAAGATGTTCATTTCTTTGCCGATGCTGTTTAAAATTGAAAAGCTGTTAGTTGCTAATGCTGATTAAAAGCTAATGAAATCTACTTTTTTGTTGCTTGGTAGATGTTATTTTTGTGAAGATTCTTTTATAGCTTCACAGGATATCTTTGATGATTAGCTGGATCTTTTATATGGTATTCATGGGGATATTCTGGAATTGTATGAGTCTTGTATATAAACACGTGTGTGTTTTCCTGTTTTATTATGTTGCTTGATGCTGTGTATCCCTCTAAATATTTCTTACGTGGTACTTCATCCATACACTTGTTTGCCAAATGCTTTTAATTGTTTGTGTCAAAGCATTTCTCTTGGGCGTATCAGTCATGGACTGAAATTGACCCGCACCTGCTATTAGATCGTGATTTTGTTTTCTTCAAATATGGCTCTTGAGATGTCATCCGTTTGACTTCCTACATTCTGTTTTCTTTTGCTTATCGGCTTTCTTTAGCTTATAGGATTTTCTGTTATGTACATTTTTACTAATTATAGAGTCATTTTAAGTGTGCCATTAGTTCCCATTGTGCTGCAGGATAGTGTGGACTTTCTCTGACTGCCAAGTATGATTCTTGTAGCTACTAAGAGAGCTCAATAACTGTTATAGTGAGTGAGATGGGATAATCGCTCAAAACATTTGGGATGAAGTTTGTATTGTACACTCCCCCAAAAATCCTCGACCAGTTAGGATCTCTGCTCCACATATTTTGGCATTATGGATTGGAACCCTGTATTTCCACACCCTTAAGATGTGTATATGTTATTGAAAGAGGATACGTTTATACAATGTGCCCATAAATGAGAATTATATTATTAGGAAGCCAGTTGTGGATGAGCTTCGTTCACATGTGGTCTAATTCTTTGCATTATGAGATTAGTTTGAGGCAGATTTTAGATTAGATTTCCTTATGTGGTTTGTTTGGATGACAAAATTTTGAATTGGAATTGAGCTACTCATTAAGTATGGCTGAGGTTGAGTTTGACTTTTGAAAACAAACGAATGCATCAAAGAAGAAACAAATACTTTTTAACTGGAGGTCGACATCTTTGTTACCGCAGTGAGCTATTTTTTCTGTTTGTGTCAAATGTATGCTTTTATTTGTATCTTCGATGCCTTCTTTGTTTGAGAGTTAGATTGCGATACTGCAATTGGGTTTAATGTGTTCCAAGTGTCCAGTTGAGTTTGAACTTGTGTCTTCATTTATCTGTTGCGAATATCTTGCTGAAAGACATTCCCCTGATTTTCCTTCCAACAGATCTGTTACTATATGTGACTTCTGCCTTTTCTGGAATTCTATCTTAATTTCCTCTTTTGTTTCAGGTTCTCATTTCTGACAAATCAAAGCCTAAGACACTGGTCAGAGCTGGTGACAATATAGCTGCTAAGAATATGCAGCAACAACCCACTTCTGGCAGTCAGTCTCTTCTTGTGGGGCATGTTAAACCAGATGTATTGAAGACATCTCATAGCAAACTTTTTGTCCTCAAACCGGGACGGGAAAATGGTGTTACCCCTTCTGCCAAGGATGTTGCTAGTCCAACAAGCAATGCTACCAGACTGGCAAATGGCCAACTTCCTGCACCTGCAGTTGCAACTGCTTCTCCAAAGAGCCCAAATAACACAAAGCATCCTTCTGGGGATCGCAAGTCAGGTTTGAGTTTGATCTCAGGACTCAATGTGGAAAAGAGACCTCTTCAAGGTCAGAGCCGTAGTGACTTTTTCAATCATCTAAAGAAGAAAACGTCCGTGAATACATCTTCAATGATCCCACGAACTGTTTCACTTCCCACAAATGAGAAGTCTTGTGAAGTAGATAAAACTGTAGTTGATTCTCAAGCAAGTCTTCAGGCTATTGAGAATGGTGCTGAGTTGACAAGCAATGGTGCTGACTTTGAAGAGATTCACAGATTTTCTGAAGAAGAAGAGGCTGCTTTTCTCCGTTCTCTTGGATGGGAAGAAAATTCTGGTGAAGATGAGGGCCTTACAGATGAGGAGATCCGTGCATTCATTCAGGAGGTGAATGCATTTGTATTTTATTGTTTCATTTTGATTGGATGATTGCTGAACTTTTCTAATTTTTTATTTTGGGGTCAGGAGAGTACTTTAAGGCTCTCCGTGCAGATTTAGCTATTGTGCTTCTCTCAATCTTTTCGTTTTTGTTTGAGGTATTAACATGTTGCCTTCTCTGTTTTGCAGCACTTGTCGTCTGCAAAGTTGAAAACATGCCCAGGAGTGCAACAAAAGCTGCTTGAATGTCATTCAACAAGTTCTGGTGGAGTATCTTCCAAGTTGAGCTCTGGTGATTCTGGATCTGGCATTTGATCCTCTTTTAGCTCACAGCTAGTAGATTGAAGTGATTTTTTCCTTTCAGGCAGATGTTTAATTTTCTTTTCTTTTTGGGAAAAGCTGATATGATGCGTAACAAAAGGAAGGGGTTGGATTAATTAGGTTGGAAGTCTGCATCTGCAAATAGGGAAATAAGTTATAGGTGCCTTAATCCATACCTGTTCTGTGGAGGCGAATTTTCAGAGTTGGTTGGTCGGGACAGGCTTAGGGTAAGGGCTATTTTGTCTGCAATGGAAGGTGCAGGGGATATTGCATCTTTTGGGGTTGTTTTCGTCCTTTCTTTCTTTGTTCTCTCCCCCCCCTTCTTCAAGAGGGCTTGATTCTACAAGGAAAAAAAAATGCTTATCATGTTTTTGGTCGGTTTTTACGGGGAAAAATGAAAGGAAATCAATAGTTTTCTTTTTCAGTTGATTCTCTCTCTGTGGGCTCTCCATTTTTGATCAAGTACCTGTTCGTGTTTCATATTATAGTCGGATCTCAAGTTTCGTCCAATGTGTCTTATCAATGCAAATGAAATCACCACTTTTGCCGTTCCAACCTATTTTATCTACACATATCTATGGATCTTATGTAAATATGAGGGGAATCATATAAATATGAGGATGAAATGAGTTGGACCAAGATTGGAACAACAAAAGTGGAATAGGTTATTTGCTTTCTCTAATGTCTAACCTGATATTCAAAATTTTGACTTTGAAATTTTAGATATTGCTGATTATCATCTAAAGGGACCTTTTCGTGTGACCAATTTATTGCACGTTGCGATCGAATATTGTTCTGTCGGTACGATGGCAAATTTTGACTATGAAATTTTAGATATTGTTGATTACTATCTAAAGAGACTTTTTCATATGACCAATTTATTGTGCATCGCAATTGAATATTGTTCAGTATCGGAAGAAAAATAGAACGGTATCTAAGGGTTTAGTACCGACTGTAGATACCGGCCGATATGGGGTGTGTTCACTATATAACGGCCAGTACCGGTCGATACTTAAAAGATCGGTCATATATTGATCGATATCGTAATTTTTATAAAAATTGAGGGCATTTTTGCCAAAACCAAAAATTATTAACCATAAACCCCCTACCCTCGACGTCTGCCTCTACTATTTCATTTTTTCTCTTTTAGACTCACCTCATCCTCTCTTTATTTTGCGCATTCGTCCTCTCCACTCTCTCTCTCATTCTCCTCTCCATGTCTGGCAGTGCTCCTACGTCCTACCTCTCCACCGGTGCACCACATGAACCCTCTCTAGCATAGTTTTGAAAATCAGACCGGACCGGCTGGTTCGACCGGTGACTGGTCAGCTATCTGGTCCAGGTGACCCCTACAAATTAGTCCCCAATTGAACCAGTGGAAACCGGTGAGAACCGGCCAATTGACCGGTCGAACTGGTTCGACTACTAGTTCAATAATTTTTTAAAAAAAATATTTTTTATATTATTTGATACATTTTTTTATTTTTTTAATATTACTAATCTTATATATAATTAAGTATAATTATTATGTAATTATGATGTTACATCGATTTAACTGGTGGTCGAACCGGTGACCAATAAGGCCCCCGATTTGACGTCCGGTTCGGGTTTCAAAACTTTGCTCTCTAGCGGTCATCTTCGGATCTTCCTCCACCACGTGAACCCACCATCATCGAGGCTCATCCGAACCTCCATTAGGCTTTAACCCTTCTTCACGAGGACCACCAAGGCACCATGCCACCATCGGCTACTCTTCTTTATCCTCCATGCATCCATAACTGTTAGATTTGGAATAATATCCATATCTAAACCCAACCTAACTCGATCTAGAATAATATCGATTGTGAGTTTCTGTTTGGGTGTGTTTTCACTTTTCTGTTGAATTTTTCTAGTTAATTGCATTTGTGTTGTGATTGTGAATAGGTTAGACTTAGAAGTTGGAATGAAATTGTGAAGGATTTGTGACTTGTTCTTAGTTGGAGTTGGATAATGGATTGGATTTGGAGTTGAATTGAATGAAAGGAGTTTGGTTTTGGTTCATTTGTGGTTCGGTTGATTGATAATGGATATCTTGATTTATGTTAAATTTTGTTGTCATTCATGGCATGCATTATGTTAAAAGTTAGAGAGGCTTTCAAGTTTTAGCTTAACTTTATAACGCATGATTTAAAAGTTAGAAAGGCTTTCATGTTTTAATTTAAAACTAACAAATTGAGAATGCAAATTGGAAATAATTCAAAGTAAATAATTAAATGAAATAATCATAAAATCATTGAAATGGTAATTGGATATTGGGTAAATAATTAATTGAGTATAATAATAATTCGGTAGTCTTGCGGAAAGGCTAAATAGGAAGTTTTGTAATTATAATTATTCTATATCTCTAAGTTGTCTTTAATTTTTATTCCAAAATTAGTCCATTTCATTAAGGATTCAAGTCTCTTGCATATCCACCTTTATTTATCTTAAAATTAGTCCATCCCATAGTTTTTGCATATTCAAAATCTGATTTTCTTTTTATTCCATTTAAAGCTCATTTATTGTACTTTGGCATCAACTCTTCGAATAAGTGTGAAAGTTTTTTAGTACATCTTAAAGAAAAAAATTACTTAGCTTGTGCATTCTATTTTAAGATATTTATTAAAGGCAAGGATTTATGAAGATATTTCAATGGCAATAATCATATTCTTGAAAAAAAAAACAAGAATAAAGATGAAAGTAAAGTTAAGGATGTTTAAGTCACGACTTGAATTTTTTGATTCATTAAGCCATCATCTTAAATCTTTGAACGGTACTTTGATTTTAATTTTAGCATGAATTCACTACTTTCTAATAGGAAAGTCTAACTATTTCTGAATTTTACTCTAGTTTCATGAATCTGTACTTTTTTAGGCTTAATATAAAGAATTAAAGACATTATTTATATTGTATTGCCTCATGAAGGACTGAGCAGTTAGCACTGCTAATTTTGTTGATGAAACTACTAATTGATTAATTTCTTACAAAACTAATATCTTCAGTTTTTGTTACAGATAAATGGAAGAAAGTTCAACTACTCTTGATCAAACTACTTGAGAAAGATATAACGATCCAGCTTGGGCTCATGTTATATTGGTCCTAGATATGAAGAATCATACAATTTGTTTGTTTTGTAACAAGCATTTGAAAGGTGGAGGAATCACCCGATTGAAGAAGCATTTAGCTGGGTTAAAGGAGATGTATATCCTTGTAAAAAGTAAGTCATGATGTGAAGTGGAAAATGAAAATATTGCTTGAAGAATATTAACATGAGAAAGATAGAAGGAAAATGTTGAATTTTGAAATTGGTAGTGGAAGTTCATTTTCTAGTTTCCGTGGTGATTGTGGAAATGTTGAATGTGGTAGTGGTACTAGGTTCTACCCTAGGCCCTTGAAGAAGTACTTGGACCTAATGTGAGGAAGAGAAGAAGGTAGGTGACTAGATTTTTTGCACCACGAACAACTTCTGGAACCTAACGTTTAATTCGTAGTGCAATGCAGTCAAGAAATGTGACTCATAATGTTGATATGGTAGTAGGTAAATGGTGGTATGATACAAGTTCATCATTCAATGCTTCTCAATCTTATTATTATCAACCTATGATGGATGCAGTAGCCTTTTATGATTCGGAATACAAAGATCCTTCGATTGATGACTTAAGAGGTAAACCTTTGAGTTGTTCTGTTTATGAAATTAGAAGTTATTTGGAAGAAAGAAGAGTAAATTGAGCTACTTATGGATGTTGAATCATGTGTGATGGTTGGAAAAATAGGAGACAAGAGCCTATTATTAATTTTTGGTTTATTCTACAAATGGCTCTATGTTTTTGAAATCCATTGATCCATTTGGCCTTATTAGAAATACTGAGACTTTGTTTGTGATATTTGATGAAGTTGTGAATGAAGTAGGGTCAGAAAACATTGTTTAGTTTATTACTGACAATGATTCTACTTATGAAGCAGTAGGAAAGAGGTTGCGGGATAAGTATAATTCTTTGTTTTGGACTCCTTGTGTTGCACATTGCATTAACCTAATGCTAGAGAATATAGGAGATCCTAGGTATTTTCCTATTATTGGTGAGACTACGCAGAAAGCTAAAAAGGTGACCAAGTTCATTTATAATTGTGCATAGGTATTGAATTGAATAAGAAAGGAATTTACCAATGGTAGGAATTTGTGTCGTTCTGCTGTGACAAGATTTGCAACAAATTTCTTATCACTTCAGTCTTTTGTTATGATAAAGAAAGAGTTAAGGCAAATGTTTACAAGTAATAAGTGGATTGCATCTCAGCATGCTAGGTCTCATGCTAGAGTGGAGGATTGTAAAATTATACTGGAAGATAGAGAATGTAATAACCTGTTTCTACACTTAAGGATTTAATTGTCAAATTGAGTCATATCATATGAGAATTCATGAAGTGCATTTCATTTGTATGCATCATATTCGCATCTATACATGAATCATGATTTAGAGACATTGTAAAAATAATGTACGCATTCATTTGACATATCTCGGGGTATTAAAGATCTTAAATGATTATGATGTAATTGTGAGTTGATTATGGCTTGAATTTTTTTTAGTATTATAATTAGTGAAATGGGAATTTATTGTTACAATAAAATGATTGATAAGGTGATGTGTACATCTAGTCTAGGAAAAATGTTAAAGGACAAGAAAATTGATGTATGGGAATTTAAATTGATTAGGCCTATGAAATGGTGACATGTGGCATTGGGAATAAATGACAAATGGCTTGGCTAATTGGTGAAGTAAATCACTCGTTAGCATAGTCTTTATGAACAGTATACAAAATTCACAAGAAGGGGGTGTGAATTGTGTATCCTTTTTCGTAAATACAATACCTTTTGATATTTCTTTGAAAATTAACTTTTTCAAAGCTATTAAGTGAATATCACAACTGTTATAAAAGAATAGTTACTTAGTTAAATCGTAAATAATTTTGATATACTTGTATATGAACAATAGAAATTAAACGTAAAGAGTTTGAGAGTTAGAAATTGACACAATGATTTTATCTTGGTTCACCTCAAACCGTAGGCTACGTTCAGTCCTCAGAATCCTTATGAGATTTCACTATTTTTCTCAAACTATACAAGTATTCTTTCTCTACAGAGCCTCTTCAGGTCTCTTACACCAAGTATTGTTTTCACTCACTTAGCCTCTTCAGGCTCTAGTGTTTCGCATAATGAATACAATGTTTTGCTAAAGTTCAAAAACTTAAAATCGCTAACTTAATTCACTAACTTTTTTAGTTTCGACACCAACTTGTATTTATAGCCTTTATTTCCAATTGCTTTTTACTTCTTGTTTCTTGCTTCTTTGTAGAAACCGTTATTCAGTTGAGTTCTGTAACTAACTCAAACTAATTAACCATCCGATGTACTATCGGATCTTCGTCTTCATATCTTTTTAGTTTCCGCGCTTCCTTCTTAGTTTCCACTTCCTTCTTAGTTTTCGCTTCCTTCTTATTTTTTGCTTCCTTCTTAGTTTTTCGCTTCCTTCTTAGTTTTCCGATTCCTTCTTAGTTTTCTTAACACTTAACACACATATTATTTCTAATATTATTATTATTTGAGTGTCATCAAAAT
>JANVCL010000006.1:9446724-9460701 GCA_026546855.1 Erythroxylum incrassatum | reverse complement strand
TTCTGGTTACCCTGAGAACCGAACCTGAAAATAGGTTAACCGATCCTATAGGTTCTTTAGGTTTAGGTTCAGGTTCAAGTTCGTAAAATTACCGAACCTGACATTCAGATTCAGGTTCAGGTTACTTATGAATGGGTCAAGTTAATCTACCATGAACATCCCTACTACTTACAGACGTCGTCTCTTCTTTCTTAAATCTTTTTCGAAAATTTGAACAAAGGATAATGTGGGCCTACATAACTGACCTAGCAGACCGGGACGTTTAGAATGTGTGCAAATTCAAGTAGAAAGGCAAAAAAAAAATTAATTTTAAAATATAGTGTAAATGTAAACATGCAGATGGAGTCTTTTAATAACATATAATGAAAAATATTATCATACTAATTATATAACTAAGACAATGTAATTTGAGAAGCAAATAGGAAGATTGGGTGAGTAGAGTTACTTACATAACAGAAAGTAATAATGTATGTATGTATCCCAAAATAAATAAATTACCAAATCAACTACTATTGCTCCTCCTGAGTCCTGTCTCCTGTGCTGTGATGCGCTGTGCCTCATCTCGCAGCCCCGGACGGCACGGCACACACTAGCAGAGAGCTTCGATGATATGTTGACCAAACCCTTCTTATCTCTCGACTTTTCCTAACCCTAACTGTCCAATGCCAAAGCCGCCCGCCTCAGACGTCCGCCGAATCGACCCGCGGATCTGGCGTGCCTGTGCCGGCTCCTGCTTCCAAATCCCCACCGTCGACTCTAGGGTTTTTTATTTAGATCAAGGCCACTTGGAGCAATCTTGTTCTCCTACGTCCACTCCCTTTCTGTCCAATCTCCTTCTCTCTAAACCCTTCATTCCTTGCCGAATCTCCGACGTCTATTTCCTTGCTGATCCTGTCACCGACGAGGTCTACACTAAGCTCCTCCTTGTTCCTCTATCTTCTCCTCCCGTCGGCCTTCTAGAAACCTCTCCTACGCTCTCACGTGATGGCGTTGGAGACTTTGATGACGATGAAATAGTGGCGTTCGCTAAGATCCTAACTCCTTCTGATGCCAATAATGGCGGCGGTTTCTCGGTCCCGAGGTTTTGCGCTGATTTAATCTTCCCGCCATTGAACTACCAAGCCGATCCGCCTGTACAGAAGCTGCAAGTTACCGACATTCATGGAGTTACTTGGGAGTTCAGGCACATTTATCGCGGGACGCCGAGAAGGCACTTGTTGACTACTGGATGGGGCAAGTTTGTGAACAACAAAAAATTGATCGCTGGTGATTCTGTGGTTTTTATGAGGAATTCCAGGGGGCAGATGTTCATCGGAGTGCGTAGGTCTCTGAAATTCAACAATAACAACGGAGGGGATTTCTCCGGGTGGCAGGAGCAGATTGGTGGAGGAGGACCGAGTGGACAGCGTGAAGTGAAAGTTAAGGAGGAGGGATTTTCGAGGAATGGACGAGGGAGGGTATCGTCGGAGGCTGTGGCTGAGGCGGCGGAGAGGGCGGCGCAGGGGTTGCCGTTTGAGGTGGTGTATTACCCGAGAGTAGGTTGTTATTCGGAATTTGTGGTGAGAGCTGAGATAGTGGAGGCTTCGCTGAACGTTTTCTGGAGTCCGGGAATGAGAGTGAAGATGGCGATGGAGACGGAGGACTCGTCGAGAATGACATGGTTTCAGGGCACGGTTGCTGCTGCTTCTACGCCCGATTGTGGGCCATGGCATGGCTCTCCTTGGCGCATGATTCAGGTATATACACGTGTATATGCATGTTTATGGGCCAAAAATAGTTCTCTTGAATTGAAATCCATTGTGAAGGAAAAAATTTGATATCTGTATGCTTTGTTCATTGCTGAAAACGTTTGTCGTGTAAATTTTCTGGAGTATATGAAGATGGTACTTTGGTGAAACAAGGTCGCTACATGGCAACTATGTGCTTGCTGATTATAGTGGCCTATTTTAAGAATCGCTAGGTTAGGAAGTTTTTGGGAAACAATTCAACCAATTGAAATTAAATTTACAGTACTTCTTGAACACGAAGAATTTGCATATGCATTAGTAAGTGGATGTTACTTGTGTTTGCTGCAACTTTTCGTACAAGCATGTCTTCTTTATAATCTAGCAAACAGTTGTAAAACAAAGTTTAATTATTTCAAGCTAGATTTTACTTGCCTGCATTAACCAAGTGAATATGGATTTAATGATATTGATGTTCTTGATTCTTCATGTCACACATTTGCGTAATTAAATAGTCTACGGAAATAAAACGAAACATTTGATTTATTTTCTTTTCTTTTATTCTTCTTTCTTTTGTTTTTTGTTTGAACTTGTGAATGTTAATTTCACTAGGTTATACATTATTTTAAATGTATTTTTTCTTTATTCACTTCTTCCTCTGTGCATGCGCACGCGTGTGTGTGATATAGGTCATTTGGGATGAACCTGAAGTTCTTCAAAATGCAAAGAGAGTGAGCCCTTGGCAAGTTGAAGTTGTTTCCCCCACATCACAGTTTAATGTCACTTTTCACCCCTCAAAGAAATTCAGATTTCCTGAATATTCTGGATCGCTGACAGATAGAGAGCAAGAACTCTTTTTCCCGCTGCCAGATCTAACAAATTCAACAACTGGGAACATGACCCCACCCTTGTTGAATAACCACAATTTTCCTGCTGGCATGCAGGGAGCCAGGCAAGATCCTTTCTCTACATTGAGCTTTTCCAACCTTTTAAATGACGATGTTTCTCAGATGCGATCTGATGTGCCCTTTGGCAATAATATGGTGCCAAAGTTGAAAAACGTGTGTACTGAGCTGAACATTGGGAGGTCACAATCTGAGAATTTGTCACCAGATAGTCATAGTAGTGTGCATTCTTCTGGCAATCTTATTGGAAACCAGTTTTGCAACCCAGTAAAAGTTGGTAATAGCACAATTCAGCTATTCGGTAAGATCATTCACATGAATCAGCCTGTTGAAAATGGTTTCGAGAATATTGGATCCATGGAAGACAGTGGCAGTAAGGGGTACAATGAAACAGAAGACATAAACAGTGACCAAGATCTTCATACAACTTCATCTTATACAGAACTGCTCAGCAGAATTGACGATGGATGTCAAAGAGCCTCAGCTGTTGAAGCTTGCTCCTTGTGAACTAATGTTTGCATCCCGTCACACAGTTAAGTATCTGTACAGGTAGCTTACTTCCAAAACTTTTACCCTTATGTGAAACGACTAGTTTGTCATGGATTTTGTGACTTGTATAATCAGTTTAAGATGTATATTAAAGAAAGAATTGGTTGAATTAGTTCATTTGCGGAGTAATCTCAAGTATTGAGTTGGCTTTCTTCACTACTAGGATCTATAATGGTCTCAAAATGACACTTGTTAAAACTTGTTGCAGTATGTCATCACAAAGCGCGTATCATCACTATCTTCTTTATACAGCAGACGTAAGCCTGGCTTGCCAAGATGGTAATCCTATTTGACGTGCCATGATTATGCTGATTACTTTATATTTGATATTCAAGTTCAAAGATTTATTGGATGAATGGATGTCTGAAGTGACATTCGTTTAAATTATCAGGGGCAAAGCTTTTAGGAAGTTTGCCTCAGTTGAATAACAGAAGTGAGGATTACAAACAAAAACTTTTGCTACACCCTTTACAATTGGCTGTATTAGTTACCTATTTCAAAAACTTCCATTCCACATTATGGACAAGCCATTCTACATATGTTCGTTCCCGAAAGCTAATCATGGTTTACATGTATGGAGGATGGACATGCCTTACTTCATGTTACTCTTTATAGCGTTCTTCTTTTAATGCTCTGTTAAAAATCAGTCACATTAATTGTTGCTCTTCATATTTCTTTTGAGGAAACGGTAAGTAAATGAGCTTGAGCGAATTCTCCAATAGTTGCTATATTTACATTAGCAAATCTTTTTTTTTATTTTTTTAAATATAATTCTCTTGCTGCTCTATGCTTGCAGGTACTATTAGCAGTTGGAAGCTGACCTCTTCTTTAGATGTTAGGGTAGTGGACTAGTGACGCAAGAATTTTCAGTTGGCCGAAGTGGCAACTGAGAATGAGACAATTGTGACCTGATATATACATTTTAAGATGGGATTTTGATGTGTTTTTGGAATGTGCATAGTTTGCATGATATTGCCACAAGTTGTCTTCCCCTAGTTCGGTTGTCAGATTTTCTCTATTCATGTAATTTTCATGTTTCAAAATCAAAGCACTACGAACTTAATTGTGGTTTCCTCTTCTTCTGAGAAGGGAATTTGGAGAATGCTGTTTCATCCAGAAAATAATGTTACACTTACTATATATATATAAACTGTTCGTGACTAGCAATGAGCAATTATATATATATATAACGTGATCAATAGATTGAAATAATGTGTTGTTTAAAATTGAGTCAGATTTGATTTGAATTGATTGAACTTTAAATTAGGATTAAGTTTTTTTAATAAAAATTTTAAGATTTGGATTGAATTTTAGTTTGAATTATTCGGTTTGATTTAAAGTTTAAAATTTTAAAAAAAATGATGTTTTTAAGAAATTAAAAACATATATGTTTAATTTTGTTTGATTTGAGTTTGAATAGATATAATTGAAGTTTAAATTAAGTGATCTAATCGAAGTTTAAATCAAGTTCAAGCTGGAGCAAGTTTTTGCTTTTTGGTTCGCACCAAATGCGAGGAAAGTCTTAAAATTAAAATGAATGGAATAGCCACGCTCCAAAATTGACACGAGGGGGTGAAATGTCAAGCAAAAGGCTCAACTTCAACAACTTACCTACTGCCATTTCCTTCCTTAAAATAAACGAGACTTTGCGGAGGACAAGCCTTTCGGTTGTTTCGATGAGCCATCAAATTTGAAGAGAGAGAGAGAGTGTTCAGGACTCAGGAGGCGAGCAATAGCATTAGAGTTAGCATCCCACACACAGACGCACACTTGTTAGAAAACAAAACAACCAGCTTTTGGATTCTATCGTCTGTCCATGGCTGTTTCTCTCTGTAACCACTCTTTGCTAGCTCCTCCTCATCCTTTGTGTATCTCTTTAAAACCCTCCAAAACCCTAAATATTATTAACACCCCGTCCTCCATAAGTATAACTCTTGGTTCTTTCCATTTTAAACCTTCTCTCTCCAAACCCACCTTTGGATTTTCTTCTCCCGTCATCAGCACCAACAAGTTCAGCAATTCGCTTTCTTTTAAGGCTTATGTTTCACCCTCTCCCTCCGTATGTACCCATCTTCTTCTTTAATTTTTAATTTCTTGACTTCTTTTGGTTAACGCGTTTTTAATTTCTTGACTCCTTCTGTATTTTCGTTGCTTTATATTAATGTTTTATCGTTGGATGTGTGTAAGCTAATAGTTGTGATTCATTGGAGTTGTGCTGCCAATTTTCAAAATTGACCGTTTTAGCTGGTAACTTTCCTGATCTCTTTGGAGCCATTGCATGTTATATCTGTGACAGATCTAATAAACAAAGTCTACGAAGGGCTATACGTTTTGTCAATTCTTGATACATGAGGTTAACTATGGGTTAGGTCATGTCGTTGTTTGGACATTATCACCTCTGGGCTGCTGTAATTTTGGAGTAGTTTATGGACATTTGGAGCATGCAAACGCAAAACAAGTGAAACAAAGTCATGTTTAGACTTCTAAAATTTCCCAACCCAATGTTTATCTTCTTACTCAAATGTGTTAATTTAGGCTTCAACTGACGCATTTTTTGTAGTTTTATCAGTCACGGAGTTTGCACTTTTTCTTTCTGTTAATAAGAAAGGAGCATATATCAGGTTTTTAAAATTGGTTTGTTGGATGCCATGACCTTTTTATGTTGAGGTACACTTTTCTGGATCTCCCATCCATCATTTCTAATGATTCCGCACGTTTTATTTCCATCTGCCTTAGTAGAACAGCATGTTTTGGTTATAATGTGACTATGTGCTCTGTTGACTATTGTACATAGTCTGGCATGGACAGACTGAATTATGATTGAATCTGTATAACGATTGTTCAATTATTTTCATACACATTTCATCAATTAAGAAGGTTTGGCATCATTGGTTTTTTAGTTTCTCTAGAAGACCATGTGACATTAACTTTGAACTAAATGCTGAAAGCTGCAATTGAATGATCGAATGCCTTTCTTTTTGTGCTAATCCACCTTATGCTTGATACTTTTTGTGAAGAAAAGGTGACTTCATTCCATGTGTTTTTACTTTGTAGATTTTACATTTTTGTTAGTAGAAGTTTCACTCTTCCTAACTTTTAGTTTTACCTTTAACTTGTCTCCTCATCAATTCAGACAAATGACAGAGATGAGAATCAGCTTACTGAAGTGAATGAATTTGAAGACGAAACAGATCAGAAAAATGCATCTAGCTTGATTAGCCTCTTGAGAATTTACAAAGAGGCTATCCTTATTGGGGACAAGAAGACTGTAGCAGACGTGGAGGCTAAGATAAGTGGTATAGAAAATGAAAATAATATATTAGTGCAGAAAGTTTCAACCCTATCAGCAGAGATAACTTCAGGAAAAGAAAAATATATACGCCTGCAGGCAGATTTTGATAATTTTAGGAAAAGGTCAGAGAAGGAGAGAATTAACATCAGGAGTGATGCTCAGGGTGAAGTAATTGAGAGCCTTTTGCCCATGGTTGACAACTTTGAAAGAGCTAAGGATCAAATAAAACCTGAAACAGAGATGGAAAAGAAGATTGACACTAGTTACCAGGGTATCTACAAGCAATTTGTAGAAATCATGAGAAGCCTGCGCGTGGCTGTTGTAGCAACAGTGGGAAAGCCTTTTGATCCCTTGGTGAGTGACTACTCTGGAACTTATTCAGATGGTCTGCTTAGTCCTTTATTCACGGTTCTTGTTTCTGCATGCTGATTATCTGCTCCCAGTAAGGGCATGTACACATAGGATTTAACAGGAAGGACATACATGCACGGAGTCACAAAAACATGCTTGCACAACACATTTTTTTTTCTTTTATTGTTAGAAATGCAGTAATTCCAAATCTAAGTAAACATTGAATGAAGAATTCCAGCAATTTGTATATAGGTCCAGCTTAGAAACTGCAATTAACTTCTCAATCTGTATTATTTGGAGCTAAAGAATAAGTTTTAGGGATTTTATCATAAAGGTTTTAAGTTGAATATACAAATTCAAGTTTATGCGGGCACATACATATAAATATATAGCCTTTCCGTATTCTTATATTATATTTATCTAAAGTATTTAATTGGCATAATATCCTGCTGTAGCTGCATGAAGCTATAGCACGAGAAGAGTCTCAGGAGTACAAGGAAGGGATTATAACTCAAGAATTTCGGAGAGGCTTTCTCCTTGGAGATCGACTTTTGAGACCAGCAATGGTTAAAGTTTCTGCAGGGCCAGGAAGCAAGAAAGCCTCTGTGGATACTGAGCAACCTGCTGCAGCTGCTGGATTAGATGAAAGATAATATTTGATCCAGAAGTTGGCACTATCCGAACGTATTTTTCAGCCTGTGAAGGTTATGTTGCCGGTGAGGGTAAAAAGTTGCTAGCAGTTGGTTTATGGACATCACGTACGGTTTCCGTGTCTTGCCAAACCAATTCTGGGGGGACAACCCAGAGTTTTTCATAGATATACATGTATTGGAAATGTGTTTTTAGGTAAATTATTGATCTTTCTTGTATTGATTTTGGGTTTTGGTCGTCCAAGCTTCCCTTTCTTTGGATCATGCAAACTCTTAAGAGTTCCCTTTCATTGGCTCTGGTCAAATCAATAAATGGTCTCCAACATAAATTCGGTTGATGTGATGCGTTTGTTTATTTCAGGATGATTTTGTGGAAGAAGAGAAAGTACGGTTGTCTTATACTTTCTATTGAAACAGAATACCCACAATCATTTGTTTTATTTTTTTTGTATCTGAACGATTCACCAAGCGTATATATAAATGTTTACAGAGATTAGTAAAATAACCATTCCTTTGATACACTTTACATAGTATCAGAGCTGCGTCTGTTACCAACATCAATGGACCCTAACTCTGGCTCATAGTTACTAGCCAAAATGCTTCACAATCTTTCACCCCCTTCTCTTGATTTTCTCTCTTAGCAAAAACTCTAAACTTTAATCTTCCTATTAAGAGCTCTTGAACTTGAAAGTTTTATCAACAGTGTACCTTCTTAGTTCATCACTGCAGACATGGATCAAGCCAAAACCTAGATTACAAAGCATGGCATAGAACAGATCAGTTGTTGCTTTGTTGGTTGCTCTCAACCATTGGAGAAGAAGTGGTTGGGCAAGTAAATCATTCTAATTCATACTACCAAGTATGAAAAATCCTAGAGTCTTTATGTCCAAACTTTCATGGTTAGAGTCCTATAACAAAAACATCTAACTCTCAATAATTAAAAAAGGATCACATATCATATCTAAATACATACAGAAAGTTAAATCCATAGGAGATTCACTCCAAGTTGCTGGATATGTCATCACAGAATATGAACTAATATTAAGTTCTCTCCATGGTCTTGTTCATGAATATGATCCTGTTGTGGTTTATTTAACACACTCTATGAAAACTTCATCTCTGCAGCAATATAATACTCTATCATGATGCATGAAACAAGGATAGAACATTTGAATGTAGTTTACAAGAAGTGCAATACTCTCTCACGATGCATGAAACAAGGATAAAACAGTTGAATACAGCTACTCAGGCAAATATTTCATGCCAATTTTGCAACTTACAATAACAATAACTAGAACCGAAACAATCAAGGTGGAAGAAGTGGATTTAGAGGCAGAGGAGATCGTGGAAAAGGAAGCAGATGGAATGGAAATAGAGTCTTTTGTCAACTATGTCACAAACCTAGACATGAGGCTTTAAAATGTTATAAACAATTTAATATATTGTGGCAAGACAACACTACACAGTCATGGAAACAGAACAACTTCACTCATCAATCTACACAAAGTAACCCTCAATCTTACTTGGTCCTTAATTAACAAGGTTATCCCTCTTCTGAACCAGTCAGTGACAATACGTGGTTTGTAGATAGTGGGATTACGAATCATGTAATAACAAACCTCAACAATCTCTCAATAAGCTCAGAGTATGGTGGCAAGGACCAACTTACTGTTGGTAATGGTAATTCTCTTCCTATTGCTAATGTTGGTTGTTCTCATATTCATTTCCCAAGACAACATACACACACCTATTGTATTGAAACAAATCCTACATGTTCTAAATATAACCAAAAACCTACTAAGTATATCTAAACTTACCAAAGATAACAAGATTACTGTTGAGTTTACTAATGTTAATTGTCTGTTTAAGGACAAGGTATCAAGGAATGTTCTGCTTAGGGGAGTGCTTCGGCATGACCTATATAGCCTTGAAGCTACCACACCACAAAACAAAACCAGGCTAGTCATACAACCACATCCTACTCATAAGTCGAGTGATTTTTGTTTTTCAAAATACACAGATTTTTCTTCTTCAAAAGACAGCCACTGTGAGGCAAACTTAATACAAAAGAATTTCAATGTTTGGCATGTCAAACTAGGACATCCATCCAACAGTATATTGAAACAAATTCTAAGTTCAATAAAATTAAATATTAATATAAATAATTTGTCCTTTTGTGATGTATGTAAGCAAGAAAACACTGAATAAACTACCCTTTCAAACACTACATAACAACTCAAAATCCATTAGACATCATATATTCAAATATTTGGGGACCCTCTCTATATCTCTCAACCGAAGGACATAAATGTTAGAGTAGTGCTCTAAAGGTAATCAATTTTAGCACTTTTATACAAACTTTATTTTGATTAATAAAATGAAAGGCAATTTTCATTAATTTGATATTCATATTATGAATTGATGTTTATCTTAAATCGAGTTGATGAAGTCCACGATATAAAACATAGCATAAAGGAAATCATGATGAGATCATGATAATGTCATTCTTATCATGTGCAATTATGTTAGTATCTAAATTATCCCTAGTCATAGAATTAATAAGACATGACATTGTGAATATGGATAGACTAGCACATATTATACTCCTTGATTTGATCAAGCAGTGGATCTCATAAACTGTAAGCATTAGATGTTTAAAGTTAACATGTGGATGCTTACTAAAAGTAGTAAGTACATCAGATGACCCGCTATAAGATTATCATATGGATGATCTATCAAATGTCGGTGATTAATCTCATCATAGAAATGGTGCAAATATCATTAGACTTGAGGTACTCAAAGATATCTTGGATACTGATCGTGTGCTTTGATATCATTCCTTGTTGCCTCAAGATGAGGTCACTCATAGGGTAGTGATTGCGTACAACTAATGTATTTGAAGGTAACTAGGTAACCAATAAAGGATTAACCACTTTTGATAGAAAGAGATGATATCCATGGCCTCTTATCAGGGTCATTACTCAAGAATCTTTGACCAAAATAGACATGTCATAAAGAGAGTCTTCAATGACATAAAGAGTAATGAGATCCTCAGAACGAGAACTAATAATGCTTGGACTAGATTTGACGTAGTTAGTCTAGTGGGAATTGACACGTGACCCATACTCCAAACTAAATGGAATATAGAATGGTGAAAAGACGAATTGCACAGCAATTGCCTATGGAAAGATTCGTAAGTTGGATAATTGACTATCAAAGAGTTCGTATGTCAATCCACTTATTTTCCAGTAAATTGGCATCATTAAACTATTCACGAATTGCTCAAATTAAAAGATAGTTCAAGTGGCCAAAAATCGAAACCTAACGGGTCACATGCTTAAGAGATTGAGGGAATGTTTTGAGATAATATCGCAATATGATTGTGGTAAGAAATGTTGAAAAGGAATGGATGAAGCAAATGTTACATGGATGTCCAAGGTGGAGTCACGACCCACTAATTCTAGCAACATATGTAAGTGATTTCTCGTCACTTAAATATAGAGGGAGTCCAGAAACTTTCTGGACATTTAGAGGGAGTTAGAGGGAGAATTTCTTTGCATGTCAAGTAAGGTTAATTGATGTTTATTGCATGTTATATAATTCTCTTCTATCCTCTCTATTGAGCATCTTACTTGTGTTTCCATGTTGTTTGGTGCTCAAACCTTTCCTACACAATATATTTCTTCATCTCTACATGTTCTTCACTGGCTATTGAAGGTGTTTGGTGTTTGCTACAACCCCAACAAGGAGAAGATTCAAGAAATGAGAGCATTTGCAAGGTAAATATGCTGTAATTTTATGCTCTTACATTTTGTTTATATATGTACATGGATTCTGGGTTCATACGGATATCCTGGGAGTTGGAATTTTGATTTTGGCACTTTCGCTGCCTTGCCATACACGTGATGCTTGATCCCAGGCCTCTCTAACAGTGGTATCAGAGCCACTTATGCATGTATTAGATGATCTATCGAACATGTGCAAATTGTTTACTGGATTGTGATTGACACGCATATTGATTTGAAAAAAAATTGTAGAAAAATGATTTTTCTGATTTTCTTTCACATAAACATTTATAAGATGTTATATTAAGTTTCTATTAAGGAAAATTTCAGTTAAATATCATTTGATATTTTATTGCGAATTAATTTCCAATATGTTCATATGTTGGTTTTTGAGAATTTCTGGAAAACAAAATGCATTAGTTGATTTTGAAAATTTTGTAGAAAAATTATTTTTCTAAATTTCTTTCACATAAATGTTTATAAGGTGTTATATTATGTTTCTATCAAAGGAAACTGCAATTGAATGTCATTCGCGATTTTAATACAGCCTAATGCATGTATAAAGTTTTGAGAAATTATGGAAAACTGATGAACATGCATACTTGTAAATTCCATAATAATTTAATAAACAATTTTTTTATGAATTTTCTTCATGAACATGCAATTTATGATGTGCCACATGTATGAGATGCGTGACACCTGTTTTTGAAGTGGTTAATATTTTATTCTCCATTTTACTTGCATGCTGATTAATATTACAAATGTTAGTGGGCACATGTAGTGCTGGTTAATTCCACTTAGTTCATAAACAATTCCTTATAATTAGTTTCTAGATTTTTTATTAGGCACATTTAGAATGTGTATAAGACTCTGGATTTTTTCCCGAATTAATTGAATTTGATTCAATTAATAGATCAAGTCAAAGTCAACATTGGTCAACTTTTGGAATATTGATGGGGTTGACTTGCTTGATGTCTTATATGTATGTGTTTCGGTTATAAGACCTTGAAACATTTTTATGAGATAAGAAATGTATTGTTTTGATGCTAGTAGCATTTTAAGTGCATGTGCTTGAAATTAGGGCTTCTAAAAATTTTTGGACATGGAATTGGTCTCTTTAGTGTCTAGTAGGTTAACTCATTTATCTTGATAATTTTGGTCATCAAGATATTTTTGGCTTGTGCTGAAATTGTCTTGATAAATTTGAGATGACCTAAAGATGTGTACTATAATTAAATTGTTTAATTTGGACATCAAAATAATTGAATTTTAGGGTCCCTATCAAATCACATTCATAATTCGAATTAGCCAACACTAACTCTAGCACCTAATTTTGTTCAAGAGTTGAATCGAATTATGAACTTTTGATGCATAGTTAAGTCAAAACCTAAATTAAAGCTCCTTTGTGTGTTATAAGCATTTGGTGTTTTTTAAGGGTTGGTTAAAAAGGAATGATAGGGTGGTTATGGACTTAGGCTCAATTTAATTGAGGCATCCATAATTATGCCATATAGTTATAGTAACCATATATAGTTATAGTAACCATCCTAGTACTGATGAGACCTAAGAACAAATCCCTTAACCTAAATATTAGGACTTACGCCTTCGATTGATATGCAAGAGTTCTTTTAAAGTTAGGTTGTTAGGCAAATCCAAGCCCGCTCTACATAAATATGTTCAAACCATGGAAATTAGATTTTTGGATTAATGGATTGGTCCTAATTGGAAGCGTTAATTTATTACATAAACCCAAGGTCAACGTGGATAGAGGTGAAGTTGGGTAGTATACATGAGATGTATACGAATCAAGAGTTGATAGCCTAATGAGTGTGCTAAATCAACAGTTGATGGCACAAGTCAATAGTTGCATATTGAATGCAATTAGTATGAATGATACCTACATATTGACCTAAGGTGGCTTATTAGCCAAACCCAAGGTCATTCTTAGTGACATTGGATATCGACCCACTAGGTGAACTATAAGTTTTCTCATATTTGTAGTGAGGGCTATAGATTTGGATAAAATAATGAGGCCTATAATGCATGCGATTAAAGTTCTTATCAATATGTATTTATGTACATTCTAGCGCTCTCTCTCATTATTCTAGGTTATTAAATAGCCACAATGCCTTCGTCTAGTGTGAACTTACACTCTCTACTAGACTCCAACAAACTCATAGGATCAAACTTCTTAGATTGGCTATAGAATTTGAGAATTTTTCTTAAATTTGAGAAACTAGGATATGTCCTAGATGAGACACTTACCAATCCCCCTACTGTCGATACCTCTGATGAGGATCATAAAGTTTACAATAAGCTAGTGGATGATAGTGGATGAATGCTCATACCATAGTTTACCATCTAAGGGAACTGCCTAATGAACAAGCTTAGTTCGAAAGGTTCAAGACCTCGAGGTTACTCTTTCGCTCTAAGATGGCTAAGGGATCCTCTCCAGTGAAGGATGTGTTGAAGATGAATAGATACAATGAGAGGTTAGTCAGTTTGGGTTTCATAATGGATTATGAATTAAGTATAGACTTAATTTTTATTGGTTTGACCGATATTTATTCACAGTTTGTGCTTAACTATCGGATGAACCAAATATCCACCTCGATACCTAAGCTAATTAATTTACTCAAATCAGCTGAGCAAATTGTCAGGAAGGATAGTAAGGTTATAATGTTGGTGGACTCTACTTCTGATTCTCACAAGAGGAAACAA
>JANVCL010000006.1:9419511-9435627 GCA_026546855.1 Erythroxylum incrassatum | reverse complement strand
TGTAAACATTTACCTTATGATGTTGATGAAATGTGAATTTGTGTATGGATATGGCATGTGAATTGTATATGGATGAAATGAGTTGAGTTCAAATGTAATGTATCGGAAGAAGTTTTCCGTTTAAGTTGATGAAATTTGTATATGAATTGTTGGTATATATATATGTGTGGGAGAGTTTTATGAAAAAAGGAAAGATAGGATTTTTTTTAAATGATGAGACATGATTGAATATGAAGAATCAAATGAATTGAGGTGAGGGATCTATGAATACCATTTGAATTTTTGAATTGCTTTGAATGGCGTTGAAAAAAAAACTATACCGATTTGGATTGGTTTAGACCAAGTCATCTTCTCGGAAGATGTAACTTGTCTTTATAGTTTTCCAACGTTTTTCTAAAGTATGCGTTTTCGGATGTTGAAATTAATAGTTTTGACCTTAAGCGTTTTGATTTTGTTGGTTTTCGCCCACGTATGTATTTCAAGAAATTCTGTACACACGCTTTATAATTTTGAAGGTTGGGTTTCAGAAACGGGACCCAACAATATTACCAAGTGTGTTTTTCTTGGATATAGTTCCATGCATCAAGGCAAGATCTTCATCTGTCGCCATGTAGAATTCAATAAGGAAGAGTTTCCATTTCCTCAACTTTTTCCCCCACACTCAAGCAAAAATACAGCTTCACCAAGTCTTCCTATATCCACTTTATCCTCAGCCTCATCCTATCAAAAAGCAGTCTCGGATCACTCCTCTACGGCATAATATTATCAGTCACCAAAATCCTCACCTAACAAACAGGTAAGCTCTTAGAATCCTTGTTCACCAGTACGTACAACCACACAAAATACTATAAACCCACTGCACAACTATCACCAAATCTCACTAAAAGATCACCAAATACCAAGTCACAGAAATCTATAAAAGACTCAAAATCCTATTTTATAACGAAGGAAAATAATTACCTCTAAGACTTCACATTGTTGTAATATCTGGATGACGTTTTTGCATCGTGGGCTTTTTACGCAACCCAAATATCTTTTGCACTAGAGGTATGTGGAACAACACAAGCTTCCATGCCAAAAACCACCCTGTGTATTCCTATTATTAACTAAACACAAACACATTATAAGAGAAGGAGAAGCTGACAAATATATATATATACATTGATAAACATGTGCAGATCTTCTACAATCTCACCATCATTATTATGATTTGCATTATCTTGTATTCCATTTTATCTTTTGTATCTTATTTGAATTTATTTTCTGTATCTTATCTATTATTATCTCAACAACTCAGATGTCACAAGACTTGTATAAATACAGTGTAAAGCTATTCATCAATACATAAGAAAATAATACATTTACATATCAGTTCTATTCTTCACTATTATCATGGTATCAGAGCTTATACAATAATCACGTCACCAGCCACACATAATTTGCATTCACAAACTGCATCCAGTACTTTCATCAAACACCTATTCTGCCTATCAACTTACCACAACCTAAAACACACAACAACATTGTCTCTGCTACACACCTAACCCAAAATTTGCAAAACCCGACATACATCTCAAATGGCAGACCTCATTTCTCCTCCTTTACCATTCAATCATATCACAAATTTCCTCACTACACAATTGAATTCAATAAATTACCTCATTTGGAGAAATCAAGTCCATGTCATCCTCACCACTTCTGATCTTGTTGGATATATTGATGGTTCCATAACACCACCGAATGATGACTCTTCAGGCTTCCACAAATGGCAAAAGTTCAACAGGCTGGTATAATGCTTCTCTGACTAGCTCTATTGCAAGGCCTGCAATCAATTGTACCACAACGCGGGATCTTTGAATTGGTCTAGAAATCCACTTTATGCAATAATCAAACTCGCAACGATCTCTACTTTGGCTCCAACTCCACACACTAAAGAAAGGATCGAATTCAATCACTGACTTCCTTGCCTCAGTCTCTGCCACCGCTGACGAGCTTGTTGCCATCGATGACAAAATTTCTGATGAAGACCTAGTGCTTCTCACCCTGAATGGACTACCATCGGAATATGAGTCCTTTGTCACAGTCATAGAACACCGAGAATCTCCAGTCTCCTTTGGCGAGCTCAGAGCAAAACTTCTCATTCACGAATAGAGGTTACTCTCTTTTCACTCTTCTCCTCCCTCCAACTCAGCGTTTGTTGCCTCCTATGTAGATCACAGATTTTCCTTCTCCAGTGGACACGGCGACATTAGAAATCGTCATGGCAGGGGACACTCGGGCTTCAACCCTAATTTCCAAGACTCTTGTTGATCCAGCCTACATGGATCCTTTAATGTTACTGTAGAGGGGCTCAAACCAATAACTACTTACTCCTCTCCTCACTTTCAAGCCAACCAATCTCAAGACCCAACCCAACAGTATCAAAATCACTTTTTTAATCAATACCCAACCCAATCTCATTATTTCCAATGATCCACTACCCACAACAAATCATCTCATTGCCAAATTTGCTGGAAATAGGGTCACATTGCCGCTCATTATCAATTCCGTTACTCTATATCTCGAAATTGTCCCACAAATTCCTCACTTCATCAAAACAACCTTTCCCCTACTTTTACTGCCTTAAACATCCACAATCCTTCAAACCCTCCTACACTTACTTCCAATCCTATTATTGAATGGCTTCCGGATACTGGAGCAACAAATCATATGCACCCGATCCTCACCTTGTCGAATCTGAAACTCCTTACAATGGTCCAAATCAAATTATTGTCAGTAATGGACAAACTCTTCCTATATCCTCCACTAGTAATGTCACCTTACCTACTACGACTCGTCCTCTTCACCTCAATAATATTTTAATTGTTCCTAATCTTACTGCCAATTTACTTTTTGTAGCTAAGTTCGTTAAAGATAACTCTTGTCTTATTGAGTTTAACCCATTTGGTTCCATTGTGACGGATCTTAATACCAAGATACCTCTATTCGCGGGATCCATTCATAATAATCTCCGTCTTATAAAGGTCCGACTCTGCTTTAGAAATCCTATTGCCCTCTATGCTACTTCCACTCAACTCAACCTGTGGCATCAATGTTTAGGTCATCCTTGTTCATCCATACTCTCTAGCTTATCTCTTCCCTTTAAATTTTCATCACATATAATGAATAATTGCACTTCATGTTTATTAGGCAAAAGTACACGTCTTCCATTTACTTTATCATCTCATGTTTCTACTATGCCATTACAAATTATTCATTGTCATATTTGGGGTCTGTCACCATCTCCTTCTTTTTCTAGCTATCATTATTTTATTATTTTCATTGATGACTTTAGTCGCTATACCTGGATTTTTCCTTTAACCCATAAAAATAAACACTTTTTAAATTTCAACTCTTAAAAACTAATGTTGAAAATCTCTTCTCTATCACAATTAAAACTTTCCAATGTAATGGAGCTTCTGAACTCATCAAAGGTTTTTTCGCTGCTTACCTTGCCTCCCATAGCAAATCTTACCGCATTTCATGCCCTTCTACCCCACAACAAAATGGACTTGTTGAGTGTAAAATTCGCCATATTACCAAAACTGGGCTTACTCTTCTCCTTCATGCCTCTCTACCTAAATTTTTATTTTCGAAGCCTTCTCCACAACCACCTACCTTATTAATCTATTCCCCACACCTGTCCCCAATAACAAGTCACCTCATGAAACCCTATTTCTCGATCCACCTAATCTTTAACACTTTCGTGTTTTTGGATGCGCTTGTTTTCCTTTTTTTGGGGCAACTCATACAAGCAAACTAATTCCAAAGTCTACCAAATGTGTCTTTATAGGGTACTTATTACAATACAAAGGTTATCGTTGTTTTGACCCTATCATCTCCAAATTTTACATCTCACGATATGTCCAATTTGCTGAAACTGTTTTCCCTTATGCAAATTCCACCCCTAATATCTCTCCTATATCCTCTCCCTCTACCATCTTGCTCCCACTACTAGCTCCAATCTACCAAACACCACATTAAACCCATTGCCTCCTTCCCCCTCCAATCTACCAAACACCACATTAAATCCATTGCCTCCTTCCCCTTAACCTCAGCACCATATGATCACACGTACACATGATAACACACCTGTTCCTTGGATCCTTTCCGACTATGTCAACTATTCCACAAGCGCACAGACCTCATATACCCCTGATCCTACCTCCTTCACCCAAGCAAACAAAATTTCATATTGGCATTAAACCATACTTGATGAGTTCACAGCTCTACATCGAAATCACACATGGACTCTTTTTCCTCCTCCTCCTAATGCTAATATTGTTGGGTGTAAATGGGTTTTTCGCACCAAAAGAAATTATGATGGGTCCCTAGATCGCTATAAAGCTTGGTTAGTTGCTAAAGGTTATCATTGGGCTCTTGGCATTGACTACACTGATACATTTAGCCCTGTAGTCAAACCCACCACTATTTGCCTCATACTTACCATTGCTCTTTCTAAAAATTGGTCAGTTCATCAGCTTGATGTCCAAAATTCCTTTCTTAACAACAATCTAAATGAATCGATTTTCATGTCTCAACCGCTTAGCTTCATTGACCCTCACAAAGCATCTTATGTCTGTCATCTTCATAAAGCTATCTATGGCCTCAAATAGGCTCTAAGGGCTTGGTTTCATCGCCTGAGTCAAAAGCTGTTTGATCTCAAATTCACCCACACCAAATTTGACACGTCCTTTTTGTTCATTCTACTACTTCTCATACCACATATCTCCTCGTCTATGTTGATGATATCCTAATTATCGGATCTTCGCCTTCTTTCATCACCAATCTCATTGAAGACCTTAACACTACATTCTTTATCAAAGATCGTGATCTCCTTCATTATTTTTTTAGGATAGAGGCAATTACCACCTCCAGTGGACTCCTTCTTACATAAACTAAGTACACTAAAGATCTTCTTCTCCGCACAGGCCTTGTCCAATCTAAACCTGCCATCACACCAATCACCCCAACTCTTCCCCTCTCTAAAAATCATGGTACCCCTCTCCCTTATCCTTCCGAATATCGAAGCACTGTTGGTGCTTTCCAATATCTTTGTCTTACCTGTCCTGATATTAAATTTGCAATAAATAAAGTCTCTCAATTTCTTCATTGTCCTATCGAAATTCACTGGACTGTTGTTAAAAGGATCCTTCGTTATCTTCACTCCACATCAACTTCTGGTATCCATTTAACCCAACAAACCTCTCTCTCTATTCAAGCCTTCTGTGATGCAGATTGGGCTGGGTGTCCTGATGATCGTCGATCTACATCTGGTTACCGTATTTTTATGGGACCAAACTTTATCTCTTGGAGTGCAAAAAAAGTTGTCAGATCTAGCACTGAAGCTGAATATCGCAGTATAGCTAATGCTGCTACTGAAATCTGTTGGATTACGTCTCTTCTTGGTTAAATTGGTTTCTCTCACATCACATTCACTCTTTAGTGTGATAATCCAAGTGCAACGGTTCTTGTTACCAATCCCATCACTCACACTCGTACAAAACACATCAAGATTGATATTCACTTTGTCAGAAATTTGATTACCAATAAGACACTTACTATTCAGCATCTATCTTCCTGTGATCAAATTGTAGACATCATGACCAAGACTTATCTTCCTCTAGCTTTCACATTCTTCGTAACAAGTTCACTATGACAACTCACCGTGCGCTTAAGGAAGGCTGATAAACATTTGCAGATCTTTTGCAATCTCACCAGCATTGTTATGATTTGTATTATATTATATTTCATTTTATCTTCTGTATCTGATTTGAATTTATTTTCTATATCTTATTCATTATTATTTCAACAACTCAATTATGGCAAGAGTTATATAAATGCAATGTAAAATTATTCATAAAATAATACATTTACATATCAATTCTATTCTTCTATATTATCATACAAATACCGATGCATAACAAAGCGAGCACGAAGCTGATCGCTGGAAACGGACGGAAACTTTCCAAATTTAAATACCCCCAATCAGAAAGTAGCAAAGAACAACAAGAAGACGATTCCATGATCAAAGCTACCGACACGACACGTCTCTGGAAGCTGTATTAAATTAAAAGAGTCGCGGTCAATGGAGCTCCGCAGAGTCCATGACCCGACATATAATTTCGATTTTAGGTCCAGAAACAATTAATTAATGAATGAGTCTGGAGCTTTTAGTAAATAACTCAACTGAATCTAACCGCTATTCCGTCTACCTTAGCCTGTCTTGTCTGTCTCTCATCTCATAACAACCGGCTATTCACCAACTTCAATATTGCGCCCAGGTTCGTCCTCAACCATTTAAGCACGCTCGGCATATTCAATTCACACGCGCCTTCTTTCTTCTACTCCCACTCACGTTCATTTTTCACTAATATATTTGGTAACCATTTTTTCAAGGTTGCATCCTTAAATTAGGGTTTGCGTGCCCTGAAATTTGTATATGGAAGTGAAAGGCAACAGCAGGGGAGTTCGTTATTTCCGGTGTCTTATCTGCAAAAGTTGTTGTTGTTGTCCTTAAACTTGGGTTCCCGTTTAGGGTTTTGTCTTATAACTAATATGGATTTTACACAAGCACAATCGGGCCTCTCTCTAGGATTCAACTCGCATGTAACGTCGTCGAGTTGTCCGATTCCCTTGCAATTACTCGATGAGAAGAAGACTCAGGACCTGGAGATCGAGAACGACGACGGAGACGACGATCAAACTGAGGACCAGCAGTTTAGCTTGCTGGGACACCAGATGTGTCTAAAACGGCAGAGAGAATCGTCATGTTCGACGTCATCAACGAACCCTCCGAAACGACACGCCGTTGAAGTGGGGCTTGAGTCTCGGCGAAGCATGGTTCGGGCTTGGGGCAATCAGACGCTTCCTGGAGCAGATCCGGAGATTTTTGAAATGATGGAGAAAGAGAAACAGAGGCAGTTCAAAGGGATAGAGTTGATAGCTTCTGAGAATTTTGTGTGCAGGGCAGTTATGGAGGCTTTAGGCAGTCACTTGACGAATAAGTACTCTGAAGGATATCCTGGGGCGAGATATTACACTGGGAATCAATTTATTGACCAAATTGAGTCTCTTTGCTGCAGTCGTGCTTTGGCTGCTTTTGGGCTTGATTCTGATAAATGGAGTGTAAATGTGCAACCGTATTCATGTAGCTCTGCGAATTTTGCTGTGTACACTGGCCTTTTGTTGCCCGGGGATCGGATTATGGGTCTTGACTCTCCTTCTGGAGGACATTTGAGTCATGGGTATTACACTCCGGGAGGGAAAAAAGTGTCTGCTTCGTCGATATTTTTTGAGAGTTTGCCTTATAAAGTGAATCCCCAAACTGGGTATATTGATTATGAGAAGATGGACGAGAAAGCAATTGACTTTAGGCCTAAGATACTTATTTGTGGAGGGAGTTCTTACCCCAGGGAGTGGGATTATGCAAGATTTAGACAAGTTGCCGATAAGATTGGAGCTGTTTTGATGTGTGACATGGCTCATATTAGTGGTCTTGTGGCAGCCAAGGTCTGTGATCAATTTAACTTGGATATACACTGTGAAGATTTTAATTTGAGATGTATTCTCTCACTTTGAGAATTTTGGATGCGTTAAATTTAGAACTCTTTAAGTATCCTGCAATCCTTTGTGGATTACGGAAAAATGGATTTGAATAGCTTGAATTCCTTACGTGAATTTGCTGGTAAGTGATTAATTTGAGATATTAGCTGTTAGTTGATATCTAATCCAAATTTAAATGATACATTGAAATACTAGAAGAGGGTGGGTATAATACAAATTGGCTGGATTTCTTGTCTGGGCCCATTATGCACTGCGTATCTATTTCTTATTTCCTGTTGTTTCCCTATAATCTTTTGGCGTTTCTTTCTTCCGATCTGTTCACATACTTGATATGTATTGATTTCTATGTTAATAAGAAAAATATTTACTCTATTGGTTTCTAATACATGAACTGAGCATTCTTTGGGTTGTATCTGTCATACTTCTCACAAAACCAAGTTAACAAATAGGCATAAGCATGTTGTGGCGAAACTAGGTTGCAAAAAGTAATTCAGGAATGGTTTGGTGATTAACTTAATTTTCACAGCCTAGTATACTAAATTACATTTATTTGTTTAAGATTTCTGTTGGTCTTTCAACACTTGGTGAATTAACTGGGATTGCATCATACTGTTTGTAGTTTTGTTTGCTTATGACCAAGTCTTTGGCTATGGTCTTTTTAATTGTTGATTTGAAGCTGACTAACCTTGAATGTTAGTCATCATTCTTTAACCATAATCTACCAACACTTATGGTAGCCCAGCAATTTGATATCTTCTTTAATGGTCTGGGAAGAGCTTTGATAAATATTTTTGTAATCAATTATAATCATTTTTCTTCTTTTTTTATTATTTTTTCCGTGTTTGCAGAAAGCACAAACTGATTTACATTATTTGGTATTTGATAGGCTTTGCTAATTCAGACAGCTTGGCTTTTGTCTTGTGCAGGAATGTGCAAGTCCATTTGACTATTGTGATATAGTTACCTCAACAACTCACAAAAGCCTTAGGGGTCCTAGAGGAGGAATTATATTTTACAGGAAAGGCCCAAAACCAAGGAAGCAAGGCACACTTCTTAGTCTTGGTGATTTTAGTAGCCATTATGATTTTGAGGAAAGGATAAACTTTGCAGTCCACCCATCATTACAAGGGGGTCCTCACAATAATCACATTGCTGCTCTTGCCATAGCCTTAAAACAAGTGGGTACTCCAGAGTACAAAGCGTACATGCAACAGGTAAAGAGGAATGCTCAAGCATTAGCGACTGCTTTGCTGCGAAGGAAATGCAGATTGGTCACTGGGGGTACTGACAACCATTTACTGCTCTGGGATCTTACTACTTTAGGTTTAACAGGTAAAAATTTAATCAATGCTCCTTTTCTAAATGAATCTCTTGGATATTAAGTGATTCCTTATGCATTGAATCTTTGGCATTTCTACTTTGTTACCAAAAACCATGGTGTACGTAACAGTTAATTCGTAGCTTTTGTGCTTTTTCTGCCGTCATCAGTCTTTGTTACTTGGTTTGGGTTTTTAGGCATTATAATAGTTTGTGGCTATGCTTCTTTTGTATTTCAAGCTTCCAGCTGCTTGAGTTCTTTACCCAAAAGTAAGCACACCTGAAGTCTTGATGCAGTCTAACTTTTCAATTATCTTTTGGGTCGTTAAATTCGATTTTGAGTAAGTGGATTTACTTTGTAGGACCTCAGGCAATTGTAAATGGTCATACCAGGCATTAGGCATAATGCATGAAGAAGTTGCTAGTAATGTGCTACGTAGTTGTATATGCATGCATGTACCTTTTATTTGGCCCATGAAAGTTTAGCAATTCGCATGTGTGATTACTTGCTTATTTCTCTTTGGTACTTAGATTGATAATATAGATTGGCTAATACAAGATATATGCCACTGACCATATAATCGCATGAATTATTGGATTCTCCTACTGTGCAGTTTCCTTTAACCTTTCTAAATTAAATGCTTCTTCTTAATGCTGTTAAAGTATCCCATTGATTCATCGTGGCTATTTACTTGCTCTGGTATTAAAGTCAACTAATGATCCAATGGAGGAAACTAACATGATGTTAGTTTGAATTGTCCTATTTACTTCTTCAAATTTAAAAATTGTATATTATTAGTTGACAGTTGTGTTCAGTTTTACTGTTGGACTACTTTTTCAGTATGTTTCTCATCTGCATTTTTGTTTCGTCTTATTGTCTTATCAAATGATTGGAGCATAATGTGTAGATAATTGTGTTCTATCTAGTAAATAATATATTCCATGGTTTGGCTGTACAATATGAATTCATAAGAGTGAGTGAGCAATTATGTGACGTGAACATTTTTTACCAATATGGGAAGGGTCACGGCTACACATGTATAGCTATTGGAATAATCTGTGTGATTTGCATATCGAGCTTAAGTATAATTTTCAGATTGTCCATTGTCTTCTCTGTATCATATTGGCTTCAGTGAGACTTTGGTGTTAGGGTTAGATATCTTTTCTTTCTTTCAATTTTCCAAATTTTGGTTGGGACCCTGGGAATTATGGCAAAACTTCTATGCAGCATAATGTGTCAGGATAAGGATTGCATCTCAAGTTCCTTCCTGAAAGTAGTTCAAAGTATCTTGTTTTGACAAAGTCTTAAAAATAGTTAAAAGTATCTTGTTTGAGCACCAGTGTCCATGTGTATGGTTGATACCAAAATCACAATAAAGTGATCTCATATCTACTCATTCCATGTATCTTTATGTGCATTTAACTAAACATCCTTCACTGCTGCTTACTCCATGTATCTCTATGTGCACTTAAGTAAACATCCTTCACTGTCCTATATTTTAGGGTAGAATTATGTTTATATGCGTAAGATTATAGGAAGTTGAAAATGGCACAACTCTCTGTAGTTTTTCCCTTTTCACTTCATAACACTGTATTTCTTTTACTTTCTGCAGGCAAAAATTATGAGAAGGTATGTGAAATCTGCCACATCACACTGAACAAAACTGCTATATTTGGAGACAATGGTACTATATGTCCTGGAGGAGTGAGAATCGGTGGGTATTTCGCTCTCTATTTATATCTATAAAATTAGGACTTACATGTATCTATACAGTATTGTTTTATGTCATCCAGGTACTATTTGTAAATGTTTTCGGATTCTGGGTACTACTTTATAGCCAATGCCAAGAGGAGTCCAAACTTTTCTTTTGTGAATGTGTCCTCTATCTAATTGTCAGCTCAGTTCTGTGCTGACCAAGTTAGGTCTGTTCTTCTCCAATTTCCAGTTAGCTCATTATTCTGTTCTCTTTCAGGTACTCCTGCTATGACATCAAGAGGTTGTTTGGAGGCTGATTTTGAGATGATCGCAGACTTCCTTATTAGGGCTGCTCAGATTACAAGTTTTGTGCAAAGGGACCATGGAAAACTTCAGAAAGATTTTGTCAAGGGCCTGCAGAGCAATAAAGATATCATTGAGCTGCGAAACCGGGTGGAAACATTTGCTTCTCAGTTTGCGATGCCAGGATTTGACATTTAAACATGTAAAAGAAGCTACTTGGCATACATTTATAGGTCATTTTCTTAATTGATGAAGTACAGTTCAGCATACCCTTGCAAATTTTGCTATAGCCTTTATTTATCATTCATATGTTGTAAATGACAGGTATATGTCTATCTATTGGATCTGTTTCAAAGATTGCTTATGTCAGTTTCTTAAACATGTTATGTAGATAATGTGAAAACGACCTAAACAATAGTTTAGGTAATGATCTTTTGATATACCCATGTGTGGCTGGTTAAAATATACTAGAGAAGAATACCCAACGATTATGGCAATGAAGCAGATTTTGAAGTGATTTAGCTGCCACGCGAAGCCTGTTTGTCACCCGATCCGGCCTCTCCTGGACTGTACGAGGCAACTTCACAATAAGCACATGTTGTTCGTGCAATACAATTCCAACTGTAGGTTGATTCTTTTTCTCATCTTTTTTCATTACTTTGGAAGAGGTGATTCAGTCTTGTTGGAGCACTGGGTGCCATAATAATTAAAGGCCTGTTGTGACAGTTTAATGGAGTAATCATGATTTTACAGGAAGCTGCTGCTGTCTGCTCTCCACAACCAAAACAATACTTTTGATGTTTAGCTTTTACTTATCCGATCCATTATTTTGTCGTTTAAGCTTTCTTGCATTTTTCCTTTGGACAAATGCGGATCGGGCAAGGGACAAAAAGCATGAGATACGGTTAGAAAACTAGAAATAAATTAACCGTCCATCAAAAGAGCATTTGCAATAATGCATAGAGCCAGAGATGTTATCTGCTAAGAAGGGTACTCCATTGCTTTCATTAAAGCTAAAAACCCAAAGAATCTGGTGACTTCCCTACTTCTATACTTGAAAAGCTTGTGTTTTACATGATTATCCACCTACTGCTAAAGATTAAATCTCCTTTACTACAAAACAACAGCTAGAGAGAGACGGAGGGACCGGTTTAAAAACTAAAAATTGTAAAAGTAATTAAAAAAACAAAGTGAAAATTTCATAGAAAGCTGTCCTGTCCTGTCCATTGTTTCATCTTGTCTATATTTTTAGTAACTGTAAGGGAACAACTAGATAACAAAGATAAAGCCACGGTAATCAATTTAATTTTTTTAACAAACTACTTTCCTTCTATCTTGTGTCAAAATTTTATCTTTCATTCTTTTATCTATGACTGCAAAAATCTAAAAGCTTCTTCCTTCCTTCAACTATCTCATCAAAGAAATCATCAAGCTGCCCAGTAATGATCTCTGCCCCAGATCTCAACACCCCAAAACACCCTCTCAAGTTCTCCACTCTTTCTCTTATCTCTTCCTCTGTTTCCCAATCCTCCACCACTCCTTCCCCACACCTCCTCTCGAGCTCTGCTTTAAGCTCCTCCATAGCCATCTTTGACCTCCTAAATTCATAAAGCAGAATCCCTGGTCTCCCATTTATCTGGTTTATCCCATTTCTCTGGTTTATCTCTGCTGCAACTCTCTGCTGCAATCTTGCTGTCGAGATCATGAAAGCTGATCCAAAGAACAAACACCCTTCATAGCCTCCTCGCAGAAAACTGGGTTCGGGCCAACAGTACACTATTCCATATAGCAAGATCATTAGAAGTAAAGAGCTAACGTTTCTCATTGCGTACAGAACCCCTCTAAAACCATTGAATCCATTGAGTTTTGATTCGATCCCAACCTTTTCGTCAAAACGCAGTGACAGGGGTCGGATTCTTGTTTCCATTGAAGCTCTATTCTCCTCTTCCAATCCCACAGCCTCCCTTCGACACCCAGAAATCGCTCGTATCACCTGTTCCAAAGATGCAAACTTTTTAAGTCAAAAACGTTCATTTCTCAATTTATAGTTTTATAACTTTCGGACAGCAGTCTGATTGATGCAATATTGTTGTTGGCAATAGAATTAAAAACATGATTTTAGTAGGATTTTTTGGATGAACCTGGCGATAGACTTGAAGAGTAAGATGACGATGATTGTCAAGATAAGAAGTGATATTGAACCCAGCAGAGTAGTAACTCTCCATGCCAGATATGCCTGATTTAAGCACAAGGCATGCCTCCCAAAGCTTGGAACTTTCGTCCATGTATTCATCGAGCCACTTATCACCAACAGGCAAATGAAGTTTTTGGACAAGCAAGGTCAACTGAGAGTGGAAAGATCTTAACAAAGAAAGTACCCTCTGGAGGAATTGGATTGACATGAAATTATTTGAAAGATAGACTCTTTCAAGATCATCAATCCCTCTAGTTAGAAAAGAGTAGAAACCATTGACAGAATTTGTAGAAGCAGGATCCATTCTGAAGTGAGGGACTGTCCACAAAAGACTGAAAACGGAAGTCCTCTGAAAAATGTATAAAGAAGAACGAAAGAAAGTAAAGATGGTAATACAAGAACGATGGAGTTGAGGGGGAGAGAGAGTTATGAAGATGGGGAAGGGTATTTAACTAAGAGAAAGTAGAAGCATAAAACAAAGGGGAAGTATGGAAGAGAGGGAATATCTTAGGCGTCTCAGGTTTTTAAGGTTGAAAGGATTGTTGGGAGCAATGATGGGTGTTTCCTATACAGAGGAAAGGACGATTGGTAATACGCCATTTTCATTGTTTGAAGGACGGAAAAGAAGAGAGAAAAAGAACTTAAAAAGAAGTTGCGTATTCAATTAAAGACGTATTATTATTTACTATTACAGAGGAAGAGAAGTAGAGACACTAGGGAAATGGGATATGCAAAAGCCATTCCAATTTCTCCCTTTTCGGAGGTTGTCTTCTATATCTGATTGGTTATTTAGTTAGGTGCATGATTTTGTGTAACGAGTAAGGACTAAGAAGAAGGAAAGAGGCAAGTGCGTTAGTATGATTAATATGTAGTTCCCAACTTCATATGATGATGATGGAGGAATGTTCATGCTCATTGGGGGCTGTATGAAGTTTGACTGAGATTCTGCTTCTCATTCTACCTTCTAATATGTTTCTGCTTTGATGTATTACATCTTAGTCCTTCCCTTAGATTTTAGTGCTATTTTTGGCTTCTTCTTCTTCTCCTTCCTCGAGCTGCTGACTTTTGTTCCTTTATTGAAATTTGTGGTTTTTATCTTTTCTAGAAGAGAACTAGTTCATCTAGATGAATGAAAACGTTCTCTGTACATGCATCCAAAATCAAGTCCTTTTAGACCATCGTTTCTCTGCCAGTTGTGTACTGCACCATCCACCCATCAGTGATTTTTGGTACAGCTCTAAGCCTCATTTCATAACGCACTGCTTATCCTTGTGATCGACGGCATTTGACAAAATGTGTTACCAATTGGTGGGGCTTGATTTCTAATTAACTAAGAAACTATCGAATTGTCGTAGGGAAGTATTTTTAATTTATTTTTCTAAGCCTCTATTAGAGTTCTTTATGCTCAGTTGATGGGGGACCCATGGCCATGACCATGACCATCAGAACTTCTTCCATGGAAATTTGCATAGAGAGAGTAGCCGTGGGATTTTGGAGAACGGGACATCTTAAACGTTAGTCATTGTTAGATTTCCATGGGAAAGGGAACATCATCTTTAATGTATGGAGCACCACGGTTAATCATATTAAGCTGTTGACCAAATACCTTCCCGAGTCCAGCAACAATGGTAAGCGGTCAACCTCAGTTTGGGGTTTGTCGATTGATGGGATTGGTTCATCATTAAAAGTTGAATTCCCCTTGTCGGCATCAAAGCCTGGTTTTATTTATGAGAAGATTCACATTCACGACAACAGCTGCATTTTGTATTTGCATCACTGGAACCGTAAAACAAATAAGTGACTGGCAGTGGCACCTGTTTAGCATTACCTCCTTTCTATTGTCTGTCTGGATATAGCAGCGATTCACATCAATTCAGTAATCACTGCGATAGATGAGATTATTTGGGGACACACTAATTATGGATGATTTTCAAGAGCTTCGGCGTATGATTTAATTGAAAGAAATACAGCGTTCGAACCTCGTAACTATTGGGATTCTATCTGAAAATGGCCAGTCCTACAGAGAATTAGGGCGTTTCTTTGACTTATGATGAAGCAAAAGTTGCTAATCAATCAACAGCAGGTGGTTCAACATCTCACAGCGGATAGCAGTTGTTATTTTTGCAGGACTGAGGAGTTCATCTTACATGCTATTCGTGACTGCAACCAAGTGAGAAATTTATGGAGCAAGTTCCCCTTGGTTGTGGTAGACACGGAGTTTTTCCATCAAATTTATGGAGCAAGTTCCCCTTGGTTGTGGTAGACACGGAATTTTTCCATCACGATATGGAGCGATGGGTCACTGCCAATCTTATGAAGCAATCGCAGCTGCAGCAAATCCCCTGGGCCATAATCTTTGGTGTAGCCTGTTAGTCTTTGTAGCGATGGCGAAACAAAAGCATCTTTGAGATTGATTTTAAGTGGCCAACAAGAAGGGCCAAGGTAATTATGGACTATGCCAACTGGATCGTTAGAACACGAATAGATGAAATTTGTGTTAATAGGGATCAGGGCATACCTGTTGGTCATATTACAGAATGGACCAAACCAATAAAAGGATGGATCAAACTTAATACCAACGGGGAGGTTAAACATAATTTTAGCATAGCAACTACTAACGGGCTGCTTAGGGATTGTCATGGACAATGGCGGAGGGCTTCTTACATCACATCGGCAAAGTCTCGCCGTTGGCTGCCGAACTCTAAGGAGTCCACTAAGGACTCAATATGGCCTGGACGTTAGGATATTGACGAGTGATAATCAAAGTGGACTTACTAAAGATTATCAATATACTTTCATCCACGTTTACACAATTTACTGAGATTTTTTTTTTGGTAACAGGTATCCGAGACCTCATCCACCGTACGTGAAAAGTGAAGGTACAATATCTGTATTGGGAAGGAAACCAGTGTGCAGACAGTCTGGCCTCCCTTGCAGCACTCTCTAGACCCAAAATTTATTTTCTGCATGAGTCCCGCATCTAGTCAGAGATTGACTTCAC
>JANVCL010000006.1:9406632-9419411 GCA_026546855.1 Erythroxylum incrassatum | reverse complement strand
GCAAAACAAAAGTATCTTTGAGATTAATTTTGAGTGGCCAACATGTAGGGCCAAGGAAATCATGGACTATGCTAACTAGATTATTAGAGCACGAATAGATGAAAATTGTGTTAATCGAGATCAGGGCGTACCCATTGGTCATATTACAGAATGGACCAAACCAATGAAGGGATGGATCAAGCTTAATACTAATGGGGAGGTTAAACATGATTTTAGCATAGCAACTACTAACAGGCTGCGGCAGAGGGCTTCCTACATCACATCGGCAGAGTCTTGCCGTTAGCTGCCGAATTATGAGGAGTCCACTAAGGACTTAATATGACCTGGACGTTAGGATATCGATGAGTGATAGTCAAAGTAGGCTTACTAGAGATTATCAATATACTTTCATCCACGTTTACACAATCTACTGAGATTTCTTTTTTGGTGACAGGTATCTAATATCTCATCCACCGTACGTGGGAAGTGAAGGTATAACATATATATCGGGAAGGAAACTAGTGTGCAGACAGTCTGGCCTCCCTCACAGCACTCTCTAGACCTGAAATTTATCTTCTACATGAGCCTCGCATCTAATCAGAGATCAACTTTGCCGTGACTAGTACGGACTTTTGTATCGCAAATCGATGAAGTAGTTAGGATGTTTTGATTTTTCTTATCCTTTGTATAAAAAAAAAGTGATTGTATTTTACTAAAATAAACGTAATTCATTACAACTCTATTGACAATGAATTCTTCTGGGAAGGTGAAATTTTGCTAGGTAAGTCCAAATTGAACTTCCCTCCTATATTTGCCAAGCAAAGCAAACATAGGTTAGGAGTTGCTTGGTTATCTATACCACTGCTTGAAAAAGTTGTCAACTGGTACCCAAATATGTCAAAACAACACTCGGATTATATAATCTAAGATTGAATAATATAGCCAATCAGAGTATGAAATATTATTGTTATTTGCAAAAAAAAATCAGTATGTTTAATAACGTCTGGTGCTCGGTGGTCCAGCGACCGGAAAAATAAACATAATGTGGTGGTTGGATTTTGCCGTCGGCGGCTACGTTCCCTTTCATACCCTTCATGTTATTCAGCTCAGCATCATAGAAAACCACTTTTGAAGAGAATGTTTCATTTTCTTCTTCTTAATGGTCTTAGAAGGATACAACTGGATGGTCCAATAGCTTCACTTACACTACACATACGAAAATGATACCAAAGAAATAATAATTGTTCTAAGTTGATGCAAGGAGGGAAGAAAAAATGATCTGTCAGTTCATTTAATACACCGAATCCTCGCACAAGCCAAGTTGCTTATCAAAATTAAGTTGTGGTTTCTATGCAACGGCTTATATTCCCAATCCTCCTATTTTCTTCCACATAATATAATATGAGGAATTTATATAAATAAGTGAATGAGTTTTAATAAGATATAATAAGAACAGTATGATAAGAACATTATCATCAGAATAAGATATCAGATCTTTTTTTACCTTTTTTTTTATTCCCTGACAAAGCCTATAAAAGAACAGGAATACTTCCTCTATCAGTTCTAGCTGTAACCATCTTCTAAAATATCAATAAAATTATTATTTTAAAGTGCTTCAACTTATCACAATAGTAATGTAAAGTAATTATTAACAAATATAATTTTATCATAATTGTGTATTTTAATATCATAAAATTATAAAATTTTGCATGAGGAATCTAAATATGAAGAAAAACATATTTGCAACAAAATTTTGATATTTAATAGAGTTAGATGAGGGTTATGGAACAAAGTATCTGTTCTTTTTTTTTTTATTACCGAAACAAATTATGGCAGGTGGCTGAAAAGCCTAAAGGACTGGCTTGCAATTATATCTATATTCTGTAGGTTTCAAAATGAGGAGACAAATTTTGAAAACTCCACAAAAAAGTTTAAAATAAGAAACAGGGGTATTATTGCCATATATGATTAAAGCAGGTGTACCGGTTGTCATATCTGCACTGTCTTTGAAAAGAGAAGGGTTAATTATGAAGAAAGGTTAAAACTTTCTACAACTTTTTAAGTATATTTTGATTTTTTAAAATAGTAATAAAATATTTAAGTTAATTCTAGCCTAAATTTAAAAAAGTAGTAATAAAATATTTAAATTTTTTATTTTTTTCAATTTTAACCTGATATTAGTGTTTTTGTTAAGTTTACTCACATGATTTGTCAGTGCTTCGAAAACCTTAAGTATTAATAAATATTAGCTAAAATTAACACAATAAATGAAGATTAATAAAACGATGTCATTATTTAAAAATGACCTAAATCAGATTACGCAGTACCGACAAACTTATGTTTTGATTTCAATTGTTAATTCATTTTTACTTTGTTCTCTTGATATTTTCACCCTTCAATTTTTAGATTATGCAACCTTGATGCTTTCATATTAAGGACATAAGGAGCATGAACTAAAGACGAAGAGCTTACTGATGCAGTACATTATAATGTGAAAGTAATTTGAGAGGTTAGAAAAACAAATAGAAAATAAAAGGCTGAGAGCATAAGAAGAACAGTGGATAATGTCGGGCTAAAATTGAAGAAAATTGAAAGTTTGAGCATTTTATTGTCATTTTTTAAAGTTTAAGTTAGAATTGAAAAAATTGAAAGTTTGAACATTTTATTATTACTTTTAAAATTCAAGTTGTAATTAAAAATTTTACTAAAATTTGACCTTTTTAATAATTAACCCAAAATTGAAAAAGTGGAACTTTAAAAAGAGCTTTTGAAGGTGCAAGCCAACAAAAATTCTAAGGCATATATCACCCCAAAGCTACGTATATATGGATAACCATTAAACTAATTTTTTGGTTAATAATTAGAGATAATATATTTATAATAATTTTATTTTGGTGTTTAATCTTTCAAATTTTCAATTTAATAAGTAAAATTTTAAAATATGTATAACTCAAGCAAATATAATATCTTTATTAATATGAATAACGAAAATCCTACACCTAATAACAAACGTTGGGATAGTCATGTAACTTTTGATAAACACTTAAATCCCTATATGACTTTCGTATCAACTCAAAATAATCTTAATTTTATTTCTTTCATAAATTGTGCCTCGTGTATTTTGAGTTCTATTGTTAATCCTTGTAAAGGTACCTTCATTCAAGGCAGGAAAATTGGTGATAGCATTCTTTTGGCATAAGATTTGTTTAGAAATTACCATAAAATCAATCCCAAAAAGTTGCAAATTGAAGGTTAACTTTTATAAGGCCTTTTTTAAAAATCAATTGGAACTTTATTTTTTATGGACTAGAAGAATTTAGATTCCCTAAACAAATTTTCAAGTGGATTAAGTAGTGCATATCTACAACCATTTATAGCATACTTGTCAAAAGGGATCCTACCAAGTTGATCAATAGAGCTAAAGGTTTGAGGTAAGGTGATAATATATCTCCTTATCTTTTTATTGATTGTGTTGAATTTCTAACCAAATTGATAGATTATATTACTCCATTCTATTCAAAATAAAAGTCGTTTTAGGGAGGATTCAAAATAAAAGTCATTTTAGAATAGTTTTAATTTCTCTCACATCCTAATTATATAAATTACATTTTCAAGACAGTTTAACATGCAATTAATAAAGGTATATCAAACATTTCATTAACTTTCTTAATAACTATGCATTTATTTAAAATGACATTCATTTTAAATATGAGGGAGTAATGAGTAAGAGAGCAAGTTCATCTATCACAATAAATGTAAAGCCTTAAAAATTTCAACTTATCTTCTGTTGACTCCAACTTAATCAAGACTCTAATGAATTCTTTACAAGTGTTTAATAATCGATCTAGTTTATCAATTAATAGAAACAAGGGCTATTTAATTAATTAGCAGGAGCTGCTCACTAAGCTGATTGGTTTTCCTCAGCCTTAAGGCTACAATCCAATGATCCTCTTTTCAAATATCTAGATATTTTAATAAAAACTAAGAGACTAACTTCATCTATTACTAGCTTCTATTTGACACCATACACAAGAGAATAATCCATTGAAAACATAAATTTCTTTCACTTGGTGCTAAAAAAAATGACTCTTACGTAAACTCACAAAGCAGAATAGCATGGAGAATTGGACATCCTTCTTATTTTGTCATATTTAACTAGTTTGTGATATTGTGGTCCTTTTGTTTTGTAATGGATGGATATGATCAAACACATTGTATCTTAAATCTTATTATTAATTCAATTTTAATTTTTTTAAAAAACTTATTACATATGCTCTATAATCTACATATCTATTGGAGTTCACATTTGATGCACTTGAAGAACTAATCAAAGCTATAGAAAGACTCTTAAAGAACCTTTTATGGACTAGTGTAAATTTAAATACATCATAAGCTAAAGTCAAATGACTTAAGGTTTACCTGTCTATAGTTGAAGGAGGACAAGGCTTAATGCCAATCAAAATAATGAACATATTAGGAGAATCTTAATTTAAATAAAAAGGAGCTATTTAGGTCAAATGGGTCCACATTAAAATGAATAACTTGCCAAAAATTAGCTCTACTAATTACACTATTTTTATGATAATTTTAGCTATTTAATTTATGCAGAAATGTAATAACTTTTAAGAATTCAAAGAAAAACATTAAGGTTTTGACCTTGAACAGTATTAGCCAGATTAGAAAAGCAATCATTGTAAGACACCCTTATGTCGCACTAACGCCGAAATGGAAAGTAGATGGAACTTACCTCAAAGTCATTAATTACAACTTGATCATGTAGGTAACTTAATTTTCATTAAATATCAAAAAGCTCATGATTAGCACTAGCAGTGCCAAGTTCTTAGCCTAGATTCTATCCTTATCACATGGAAGCTGCCGGCCTAATTTAGGTTTGGCTGAGGATAGTGAAATATGGCAAGTTGTAGTAATACTAAAATCATATAAACCAGCCTTTTCCAAGTTAGCTTCTTAGTATTCATGCAGAAGCAACTGTGTAGAAGTTTTTGAGCTTAGCTGTATTCATGTACTTGCCTTTGGCTGATTCTTCCTTTTGGGTAATTTATCTATTAATTACAATTATCAAAACATATTATCTATATACATATTGTGTAGATATAAAATATAAAATAAAGAAATTTAAATGCATTATGATCATATTAATTTCTTTTGATATGTGTATGGATAGAAAAAAATAAAATTTATTTGAATATTGCTGTATTTGTGCATACATTAAACATAAAATTTATATGATATTGAAAATTGTGATGGTGCTTTTACATAAATCTAAAATAAAAATTAATATCTAAAGTATTATTGACGTCAAATTCACTTCTTAAAATGCACGTTAGTTTTTTGTATGTTATGCATTAATTATTATAATAAAAGTTTAATATTTTACAAGTTTAAAGTTTGTTTTATACTTTTAACATGTTGAATGATTGAAATAATTTTGTATAAAAATATTTTTTACTTATTAATTCCTTGTACATTATACACAAAATCATGTTAAAAATATAAATAAATAAATATAATCGTGTTTCTCCAATTAAATATAATATTAAAATAAAAATTATGTATCTCTTGTTAAATATAATATTAAAATATCATACATTTAAATATAATCGTGTCTCTCCAATTAAATATAATATTAAAATAAAAATTAAATATCTCTTGTTAAGTATAATATTAAAATATCATGCATTTATTAGTTGTAAAGAATCATTAAAATCAAATAAATTGATGGTTTTACTTTCATTTTTCAGTTGAAGTTTTCTACTTTAGTTTTTTAGTTTTGGTTTCTTTTTTTTTTGTCAAAAAACTCATTTGGTTAAGATTTGTTAGAAATAAAAATATGTTGGATCGAGATTTGTAATAAAAATTGAAAATAAAAATACGTTTGATTTTATCATCCAATTTTTTTGTTTTATCTTATTTTAATATTTGATATCAATATTAAATGGCAATTTATTTCTTAATATATTAAATTTTATTCTTAAACTAATTAATTATAAGAATTATTGAAAATATATAAATATTTAATATAATCAAATAAATTTATATAACAATGCTTTTTTTAAAACCATAAATAAGAAATAAAAGAAATACTATGCTTTAGCTACCTACCATAATAGTAATGCATCTCAACAAAAATTCCTTCCATATCGCGAGCCTAGGAGGATATTAATAAATACTTACTTTTTTTATATATAAACTGAAGTTGATAACAATACTATTGCTAAGAAAACAAACTAGTAATGCCATTAATCATAGTCTTTAGTTAAAAAAAATGATTTGATGTGACTATATGATGTTGCAAGACAGCTCTTCATGTCTGATTAATTGATCAACTTTTCCCAAAAAAAAACATATATTGTGACCTTCCTTTGTTATTAATAGAGAGGGGGGATGAAAAAGGAAAGAAAACAAACACATATTATCTCCATTATATATTTACTGATGTGATTAATAGAGAAATATATATGGATTAGAGTCCAAAGCCATATGGGTTGTCCAGGTATCCACCAAATAATTGCTCCATTTGCCATATTAGATCTAAGTTATACGAGTTGTGAGAACGTAGTTACTAGTTAAAAGTTCTAAAAGATTTCAAAAGATTAGGCATTTACTGCTCTTATTGAAAAGGATATCTTGTCAATAGAACAAAACGTTGGCACATAGCTAGCAAAGTGATGAATTACCTATCTTGAACAACAAAAAGTAGGGAAAATTGAGTACACAAAGCAAAACAACATTATCTAATATGTTGCACAAAAAACGAATAGAAAGTAAATAGAGGTGTTTTAATAGATCCATTCTTACTGTTGCACGTTTACAGTGTCGTCATAACAGTAGCTACATTACATTTACCTAATCAATCATTTGAGGAGAAGAAAAGCTTGGTAATGGTTGAGATGATTCGGGATCGAGAGATATCCTGGCCTCAATTATGTTACATTTACGTGTGGACAACTTCCGTCCAAAGGAGAGACCCCGATGGTAGATAGATAGGCCATAAACGCATCATGTTGACATGACCTAAGAGCCTTGATATTCAATGGCTGCCCCTGTCTAACTTTGTTCTTCATCTAACTTCTCTTTTCTCCACGCTTCTTACTGTTGTTTGTACGAAAATATGTGAGAGTAAAGATGTGTGCATGCAGACACAGACACACGCACATGTGCAAGAAATAGATAACTTACCTACCAAATCTGATCAACCTATCAATTCCCATCCACAGATTGCTAATCTCGATCCCAACTTATAGGTATGTATCTATCCCCAAGTCGTGGCTTTTCCACACACCTCTATTTTGGATGAATATATATAGTGAGGTTGATGGCCAACCAATAATAAGAGGCATCGATTTTCTTTAGTAGTTAGCTAGTGATGGGGTTCCGCTTATGCATATAGGGAAATAAAAACGATCCTTATAATTCCTAAACATGGTTCACGCTCCATTAAAATGTCTTTTCGTATTCTCATACGAAATCTGAAGTTTAGTTGAAGAAATTTCAAAATGAACATATAACTTGAAATGATGATGTGGTTGGTGATGAATCAATTTGTCAAATGCTAGTGTCAACCTTTATGGTTTGGATCGAGACAGACCCTTATAGCCCATGACCTTTTAACTAAACGTTTTCAATCCTAGTTTTGTGGTTCAACTAGGCCGACAATAAACGAAACAAGGAACCAACTTCAGGATTCCTTGCCACTATCGATGCCTTTTATTCCCCTAAAAGAGGGAGGTATTTCTAAATTGGACAAATCAATCCAAAATTTATGGGAGTGAAGTCCCGCACGGACACGGTTGTGCTTTCTAATTTTTACGATGAAAAGTGTACTAAAACGTTGCGGTTGAGTGGGCCTATGCAGACCTTAGCCACATGTAACCATTCGTTACAACTTACAAGTTACAACCCATCCATCTTACTATATCAAATGAAATGATAAAAACTCCAAATCCAGGTTCAAGTGAACATGAAAAATGATAATGTAAATGAGAAAACACAACATTGGCACGCCCAGTGGGACTCGAACCCACAATCGCCTGATTAGAAGTCAGGCGCCTTATCCATTAGGCCATGGGCGCTTGTTGAAAGGTTAGCACACAAATTTTTATTTGTCTGCAAAACTATGATCTCCATATGAAAACCAGAAATTCAAAATAATGCAAGCTTACTCGCTGTAATCTTAGTTAATTCATTCAAATCATTCGATAATTCGATATCAGTAATTGTTGGAAAGTAAAGGGAAATCATCTTAAACCAACTTTAACGCAGATTTGGAGGCTTTACTTGTTCTGTTGAATTGGTTTAAAATTTTTTAACTTCTTAAATGATAAAAAGAAAGAGACTAATATCTCCTAAGATTTTATAAATATACTAAAATTGTTTTGTGTTCTATAAATTTCCCGAGAAGTTTTTTCAAGCATAATTTTCATAATCATAAAAGGATATACAAATTTATGGAACTCACTTATATTCAATCATGATCATAATTATATTCTAATACAAAGACAGATTTTATGAATATCAACATTTGTCCATAATTCAATTATTCGGAAATGATTCTTAATAATCTCCTTTTACTAACCCTTTCTCTTTCTTTGAGCTTTCTATCTTACTTTCTTTCGTGGTAGTGTTTTGTGAGAATATGAAACTTATTATTAGACATAGATAGAATCTTAATCTCCTTAATAAATTGACAACTATTAGTTAGTTTTAAGACTCTCCATCATAATGAACCAAAAGCTAAAAGGCCGATTTATTAAATTACTAAATTCTTTAACTATCTTTTAACACATGAGTCACTTAAATGAATTATTTCTAACATTCTTCCACTTATAGGGATGACAATTGTTGGCCCATAGACCTAAATTTAGTTATTTTCAATAAGTCAGCTCATGGCCTAATCTCATACCTAAATTGACTCTAGACTCAATTATTCTGAGAAAAACAATATCGTTTTACTTAAAAGAATTAGGTTTCAGGTAGGCCTGAGCCTGGATAGCTCAAGCTTAGACCCAATTAAACAAATTACGTTGATCTATATTTTAAATTTTAAAAGAACTGGTGGGGGCTGGCCTGCCATCCCTATCCACTTGAAACATATGACTTCATGTAGTTTATTGAATTAATAATTCAAGCAATCATAATATTCAATAGTCATCATTTACATCATAATATTCCATAGTCATCATTCACATATACCGATATTATTAGTAATCATAATCAATTATAAGAATAATAAAGGTTATTGCATATATTATTAATTCAACATACTCCCTTCCTTGTACCACCATGCTAGCCTTTTTGCTTAATCATGATTATAAACGGGAAGCACATAATGAGATTTATCATTCAGTTTTTTTTTCAATATCATACATTGCAATCAAATACATAAAAAATAAAATAGAAACTTCAGAAACAATACATTCATTAATACATAAAAGTGTCAAATATATAATAAAATCCAATACAATAGTACTATCTAGTAATCATCAGCACACATAATGTCCTTATTCTTTACTTGACCAGGAAATATTTTGGGCAATAACCCTTTCATCAAAGGTTCAACTAACTAAGATTGGTGCTAATATGCTCTATTGACATTTTATATTTCTGAACCTCCTCTTTAATGGAAAAGTATTTTAGTTCCATTTGTTAGTACCTTTGGAATTCTTGTTGTTCTTAGAGAAGAAAACTATTTCAAAATTATCACAGTAAATTTTCGATAGGCTAGCTATACTATCACCAATTCCAAGTCCTAAAATAAATTTTCGCAGCCATTTAGCCTTAATCACTACCCCAAAACATGCCAGAAACTCAATCTCTATAGTGGATACAATAATTACAGACTAATTCGCACTCTTTCATGAGATGGCTCCTCTAGCTAATAGATAAACATAGTCAAAACTATATTTTCTTGTATCTACACAATTAACACAGTTTGAATTTGAGTATCTAACTATCTCAAGGTGATTATACCTCTTAAAGTGAGCATGTTCTTTAGTTCCCTACAAATATTTTATAACCTTCTTCACAACTTTCCAGTGATCCATACTTGGATTTCTCTAGTATCTCCCTAACATTCCCATTGCAAAACTTATGCCTAGTTTCATACATGACTGAGAATACATTAAGCTTCCAACCACAAATTCATATGGAGTTGATTCCATTTGATTTCATTCTAAGTTACTTTTTAGACATTGCATAAGGTTAAGCTTGTCCCCTTTTTGAATTGGGACTAGTGATGTTGAACACTTATCCATCCTAAATCTCCTTAACATATAGTGATGTTAATATATGCTTTCTAAGACAAGCCTAACAATCCTTGTAATCTATCATGGAATATGTAATATTGTTGAAGGACTTATGTCCATTGTTAAATTAATAGGAATGATCCTAACTGGTCAAAGTGATATGAAATGTACAACTCATAGAGGTATTAACATTTATATCATGCTTTATAAGAATCTTATTCTTTTTCAGTTTAATGTACTCATTTAACTTTTCAAAAAAATTGTCGAGGGTTAACTTATAGACTTTCAAATTTTTAGTGTTTATTTAAGTTTTCATGAAAATATTAAGGTATATATTTATCCGAACAATCAAACTCTCAAAATAAAATGTCATCATTTCATTTAAGACCGATTTAATTTACTCAATTCATCAGTGGCACACTTTCATTTATCGATGAATATAAACGATCCTAGTCATTTACTCAAAGTTATCAATAGTTGAGATCTAGATCTGGAATAAAGCTCTAAGAATAACATTATGAAGATCAATGGTTATAGATGGGTAGGTTGTATGGTTCATATCTACAAAATTTCTTAATTTTGAATGAACACTTTGAGATGAAGCCATATGGTCAACCACTAATTATTGATTTGTATCAATTTATATCTTATGGTTAAAGAACAATAACAAGCGATATGTGGAGACGAAGAGAGAAAAAATACATCTCTAGGAAGAAATACATCCTTTTATGCTATTGGATTGATATGCATCAAAGGACCAACTTTCTCAATCTACATTATACAAAAGCAAATCATCTATGGAAAGATAGATGAAAAATTTAAAGGAACAATGGGTGAAATGCCTATGACCCAAACAACGAGTTTTATTCCCAAAAAAAGTTGTCTCTCTCTCTTTCCTTGATGTTTTAAGTTTTGTCTCATTGTTTCAATTTTTTTACTTGGATCACATTTTCTTCTTCCTTGAACACATTTTGTTCTTTGATTTTTGTCATTTAAGTTACTTATGTTTTATTCTAATGTTTCCCAAATGTATTCATCGTTTGAGTTTTAATGGTCATTATTTTGCTCATTTTCCTTTTTAGTTTTTATTTGTGTCATCTTCTATTATATGGAAGTCATTTTGGATTCCTTTATTCCCTTATCACCACCTCTTTCTCTTTAATTTTGCATTTCAATCTTTATCGACTTTAAATTTGGTCTTTACATTTTTTATTATTTTAATTAAAAATTTTCTGTTTCCCAAATCTAAACTTCAATTTCAATTATGCCTCCAAATTGACCCAAAATTCCCTAAACATAAACAATATGATTATTTGTTTCTACAAGTGCATGATGCTTTAACTAGTACAAGCAAGTACAAGTAGATCCTATGAGGATTATTAGTTAACAACCCACTATTCACAAATTAATAAGCTAGACTTGATAAATGATTGAATAAGAACATAAAATAAATAAAAAATCTAAACGCTAAGATAAATCATTGATCAAGAATATATCAATCAATAAATGAGTTAGGTTTATGTGAGAAATGCCCTATGACTTTTAATTTATTCATTTCCACTCTAGGTAAATGAATTAGTCTAGTTTCTTAGTAACCTAGATCGTATTCTCTATTGAAACATACAACCCATATTTATAGGTTAATCAACCAAAATTTTTTCGAATCTAGATAACCTAAGAATGCTTTATTTCTTTCTATGAACTCTTTTGAAAGATTTTACCCTAACCTACGAAGAACTTGTAAACTTCTCTTAAATAGCTCATGCTTAACCCTCTTTATCCATGTTGTGATCTAAACATGCATCTCATCTCTCAAACTTGATGCATCAATCAAATATTTAATCTTCCACTTTCGCTCATTTAATTTAATTAATCTAAAAATATGGATAATTTATAAGAAAACTAGAAATTAGTTAAATCAAAGATTAATCAAAGTATATTACATCCTAGATTCATCTTATCTTAATCTATATCCCATTTTAGTTCATAATCACACAAAGAATATCAACATAAAAATAATAAAGAAGACAAGATAAAAAATCATTGTTCTTAAGGTTATGTTTGGTTGGAGGTTTATTAATGGAATGAAATGTAAAATTATTCCTTTGTTTAGGAGGATGGTTTATAATGAAGTGAAATGGAATGTGATGGAACAGGAGGGTTTCATTTTACATCTCATTCTATCCTAAACAGTAAAAATAAAAAACCTCCGATTTAGGAGGTTTAGGATGGAATGTAAAATGATAAACAACTTTACACTATATTTCATTATAAACCCTTCATCTAAACAACATTTCACTATATTACATTATGACCTTCCATCCTTCCCAAACAATAATTTTTTAATATTACATCTATTTACATTCTATTCCATTATAAACCATTCCATGCCATTCAATTAAAAACCTTGACTGTAACATCCCGCCCCTTACTTCGGGTTAGAGCCCTAAAATTTGGCGCATGTGAGCTATGGGGCTTGGTTTAATTGAAATTAGAGGAACTGGTTATGATTGTGTTTGATTTGAAGTGTTTGAT
>JANVCL010000006.1:9385987-9402417 GCA_026546855.1 Erythroxylum incrassatum | reverse complement strand
ATATTATGTGTGTTTAATATAATTATACTAAGTTAAGAAAAGAAAATCACCTTAAAAAATGGGTAGAATCTACCACTGTTCAATATTTCCGATGGGGTTTCTAATCCGTCAGGCTGTCTTAGAAACATAGCTTCTAGCTGTATAACTACTTTCAAAATGCTATGAAAATGACGGTTACAGTTTTCCTAGATCAACTCCAAAAGAACGCAATCTCCCGATTGGTAACATTATGCCCTAATATGTATAGAACTTCATTACTTGTTCTTCAATAGTTGCATTAACAGTGGGTCGAAACATGCCTTTTCCAGCTAATAAATCACACAATGCGACAAATGGTTTAGGCTACATTCTAATTATATTTCTCCCATTGGAATGAAATAAAATTCTTCGCATGATACTCTCCCTTGATTGCGATCACTCTGATGGTGTAAGCATTTGAAGTTTGCCTTTCGCACGTCTCTTATGTAACACCCACTAATAGATGACAAGACAAGCAACATGAACAAGTGCAATTTGATTTGTACAAATCAATTTTTTTTATTATTCATTCGATTACCTTCACCATTCATGTCTAAAAAATAAAATTAGGAGTAGTTTTTAGATTGTGAAAATCAAAATATAACAAATATGACATAGATATGTCCGTTTACATATGGTGTAATAAAAGCAACAAGAAGTAACGTAAGGGAAGCTTCGTCTGAATCATTCCCCCAATGAAATATCAAGCAAAGTAATAGGAAAACAAAAACAAAGAAGACAACGATGATTGAAAAACACCCCAAATTCAGACAACACAATATATAAAATGAGTGAGATATGGTAAAATGAGTGAATCATTGTATTACATTATGTTGAATGCACCTACAAGAGTATACAACAGTATTGTCCTATATGTATGTGCCTTTCAAATTAAATAATCGACATTTTTAAGCATAACCCGTATGTAAAGTGAGCCAAAACAGATAATGTTCACTTTGGTGTAAAGTGAACAATGGGTAAACCCATATGTGTGAACCATATGTAAAGTGAACCAAAACAAATAAACTACCATCTCACCCAAAACAAAATGCATTTAATAATAAACCTTCGTTGTCGCCACCCAAAACGTATAAACAACTATTTACAGATCAATCACTCAAAAAGCAGCAGGCATATATTGTTAAAAAAAATCAAGAATGAACAGAAATAGGATAAAAAAGAAGGTTTCAACAAAGACGAAGAGATAACGTTGAAGGTGTTTCTAGTGAAGAGGGTTAAAATGACTAACAAAATAAAGAAAAAAAGGATTTTTTGTTACCTGTGATCTAACCAGCAAAGACGCTCTTTCACTGCTGGTTGACGACTTGCTCTTCACCTGCTACAATGGCAACTTACTCTTCCCCTGCTACAATGACTGTTAATGCCCAACACAATGGATGTATTGTTTTGGTTGTTATTAGGGTAAAGAGAAATAATTGGTATTACAAAAAATTATTGAGGGTATATTAGGTAGTATATATTTATTAGTTTACATTCTATCCTAAATCTCCCAAATTGGAGGTTTCTTATTTTAACTATTTAGGATGGAACAGAACGTAACATGACTTCCATCTCATTCCATTCCATTCTATTATAAAACTTCCTTCTAAACAATGAAAGTGTGTTACATTCCATCCTGTTCCATTATGAAACTCTCAACCAAACATACCCTTAAAGACACAAATGTTAGAAAACACCCTATTTATTTTTTGGTAATTGTCAAGAAATCTCCACTCATTCCACTTTAGTTTTGTTTCTTATTTTCAAAACAAAATTACAAAAACATAAATTTCTTATTTTTGTTTGTTTCAATAACAAGTTACAAAAACAAAAAGACTCTGGTCATGAACCTTTTTTTATTTTCTATGGAAATGTCTAATTTTTCAATCTTATCTTCATCTTCTCTAGCTACCTCATTCACGAATAAGAAAAATCTTTATATTGGCTCCTTCTTCGTCACTAGCAATTACAATAAATAAGGAAAAAATACAACTTATGTTATAATGCAAAAGTTTTTTTTATCGCAAATCATGTTTAGGATTTTGATAGTAGTGGTTAAGTTATAGAAAAATTATTAAAATTAGAGAAGATGAATAGATAGAATATTTAGAAATAAAAAAATCAAATTGAATAGCTGTTAGTTGTTACAATGTTCATCAATGGTTATTATAATTGTTACCCTCCTTACATATACTCTTTATATGTGTACATACATAATGATGTTATTTTATTTACTTTGTAATACATATATCATGCGATAATGTTTTCTTATACGTCTTCAGCTAGCTTGATGTTGTCTCCTTTTTGTTCCACTTTACTTTAACTTCTTTTCTCTATCTCCAGCTCCTTCGTTCAGTCATCCTAATGAGCAGTATCAATGCCTCTCTCCCTAAGAACCTTGTCCATAAGGTTAATATTAGCATATCGTTGTTGTAAGTTGTATAAAAAACTCCTAAGGGGCATCAGAACTAGCATCAGACCACTGAACCAAACTTGGACCACTAGCTTATTACACTTTTGAACTATTCAACAAATAATAGTAGCAACATGATACTTAGTAATACTCTAAAGAGAAATAGGGAGTTATGGTTGAACTTTTTTATCATAAAAAACATACTTCTTGAGTTGAGAAACATGGAAGACATTGTAAATTTTAAATTTGTTTGGTAATTCTAGTAGATAGTTAGTTGTCCCCATATGTTGTAAAACCTTAAATGGTACAAAATAAAAATGGAAAATATTCTAATTAGCTCAAACTTGTACATTAGTGTAACAATAAGGTTGAAACTTGACATAAATCAAATTATTGATTGTAAATACATGATCTAATTGGTGTTTATCAACCAATTGCTTCATCTTATTATGCGCTTGTTGACTATGGAATTTAATTAGTTAGATAGAAACCTCTCTATCACGTAAAGATTGGTCCACCATTAAATCCTTTAAATTTTCTATTGAATACGGTATATGCACTGAAGGAGCACAATGTACAAGGTCTCAAAAGGAGAAAAATAGAGGATAGCATGAAATGTGGTATTATACTACCAATTGACAAAGCTAACCATTTATTCCAATGTTTAGGATAGTCTCCCACCATACACCATAAATAGGTTTCCAAAGTCCCGTTAAATACTTTATTTTTACTATTTGTTTGAGAGTGATAAGCTAAAGACAAAGCTGAGGAAACATCCTTCACCTTAAAAAGTTCCTGTCAAAAGTTGCTTATGAAAAATGGGATCCTTATTACTTACAATAGTCATATGCATTCTATGTAATTTTATACACACAATTAAGGTATACAAAAACGGCCTTATTAACTAAGGATGTGATAATGGTATAAAATAAGCATACTTAATAAATCGATCAATCATTAAGAATATGACATTGTACCCCTCAGATTTGGGCAAACCCTTAATAAAATCCATATAACTATAAATCTTGGGCATCTAATGTAAATAAACATCATTTATGAAACAACCACTCTTATTATTTTATATTAATGTCTCTAAACACTCCTAGTTATGTATTTTAAAAACATTCAAAGGATTTTGAATGTTCATATTCTAAAGTAATTGTACTTCTTTAGGATCCCTCTTTGCATTTCTTCATCCGTATTTTGATGCTTTATGACTTTTTAAAATACAATTGTGTTATAAAGGGTTATAAAGCATTAATAGGTCATTTTTCATTAAGAACTTCTATTAATAAAAAAAGTTAAAAGGAAAATAAACATAAATAGGCCGTTTTTCATTAAGAACTACTATGAATAAAAAAAGGTTCAAAGGAATGTCTTTTATTTGCATTTCTCATTAGAGCTCAAAGTTAAAGACCTCAAGTACAAATATACCAATCTAATACAGTCGTTGAAAAATGGAAAGCAAGCATAGGAATATTCCATCAAATACATGTGACAACACAAAAAAAATATGACCAAAGTTTGGTTGGAGAATATTCCATCAAAGATAAAGAGGAAAATGACATGTAAAAAACTTATCCCAGAAACCATATCACCCACTCAATCTCTTTACATAATGTTCAAATTCTTAATTTCCAAATTGCAACATAATGTCCAAGTTGTCAATTTCCAAGCACAACAGATGTTTATATTCTCAACTAAATCATAATATAAAGTTTAAATCCTTAACCAATTTACAACACAATGTTCAAATTCTCAACCAAATTACAATATAATGTTCAAGTCAACCAAATCACAACACAATGTTCAAATATTCAATTAAATTAAAACGAACATGGTTCACTTTTCTATAGATTCACCATCATTAACTTGATATTTGCTTGGAGTTGAACCTCTTCTTGTTTATAGTCATCGTTTATGCATTTATATTAGTAGTTGTATTTTGAGAAGCTTGAGTTGGTTTGAATACTTAAAAATTGACTTCCATCCATCTATAGAACATCATAAATAAAAAGTATATTGTTATCACTTAATAATAAATAACAAAAAAACTAGCCAAAAATTGTAATTATGTGATAAACTGTAAAATAAGTTTTCACACTAACTTCTCCAAACGTCACTCCAAATCCTTGGGCAACCTGTATACACATAAATATTTATTATTTTAAAAAATTAAGGGAAAATAAGAAATAAAACTGAATATTCTCTTAACAGCCTCTTCTCCCTTCTTAAAATAGGCATTTTAGTGTTTGATCCTATAAATATTGATTATCTAATTCTTCTTCTTGCATCACTATCAATGTTTAATATAGTTACTTGATTTTTTATTGGTCTTTCCCGTTATCATTACAATAATGTACAATTTGTAATGAATAATGAATCAAACACAAATATAAATAAGTATACAATTACTTTCACAATTTCAGGTTATCTCAAAGGTTGCTCCATATTTTTGTGTCCTTTTTTATTATGACCAACTTTAAAACAATTTTGATATCTTATGAGTACTCTTACTTTTGTCTATTAGTTCAGGTTCTTTAGTTCTTCATCTTTATCCCTTATTTTAGCCTTTTTGGGCCTTTAAGACATTCTCTTGATCAAATGAGGTAATATGAGCTACAAGTTTTCAGTATTTGAAAAAAAATAGACTACTAATGGGTTCAATGGCATACTAATAACTATTTAAATAACATTCACGCTTATAATATCATCTCACATACCCATCAATATCCTCCCTCTAATATGATATACAAATAAATGCATACTTACAGGGATCCTTATTAAATCTCAAAGTCTACACTAACATGTTCTTACTTGTAAATCAACAATGAACTTGATGTGTTACTTCAAAGTTAAAACTTCCATTTGTCTTGATGATACAATGCCTTGTTTCCTATTGTGCATTCTCCATCTTTTTCCTTACCCTTGGAGATATATAATCAGTGGATTTGATCGTCATATCCCTTTTTCATGAAATTGAGTCATTAAAGCAACTTCAATGTCCTCTGGCATTTTGATCTATCTTCATAGCTGATTTTGTTAAATGTCTCTAATATGTTGTGGTGAAAAATTTCATAATTTGGTCTTATGTTCACAAATGCTTTCATAAAAGTCTCAGTATTCCTTACTTTGAAGTCATCGTAAGACTTATTTTATATATTCTTAAAATGCTCTATTATCTTATCAAATTCCACTTCTATTGTACAATTAAGGTTTGCTAAAATAAACTCTTATATTTGTGGCCTTTATACAAATCATACCAATTTGTATAAACAAGTAAGGCACATTTTTTATACTTAGCTTTTGGGAAGAGATTTCTTGATGCATCCACTAAATCCTAAACACAAAAAAAAAAGAATGAACCAAAAAATATAATGCAAGTATAATAATTCGACACATTTATAAAAATAAGTAGTACGAATATTTGAATGTTCACCTTTTGTTAATGGCTCACAAAAGTTAATTAATTCCCACTTATGTTTAGGTCTTCACCAAGAAGATATAAAATACAATTCCCAGGTTAGTAGTTCTCTCCCCTTAGTACAACCCAATATATAAGGTACATTTGATTGTTTCCATCACGCCTAACTATAGATAATAAAGCCCCTAAAAAAATATCTTTACAAAGCTTCCATCTAACCATATTATTTTCCTACAACCACTAAGGAAACTATACTTTAATACCCTAAATCCTATGTAGAACCTCTTAAATATTAGTTGTCCAGACTTTTCATCAAGTTCAATTTAAGTAATGAATAACCATTCTTTGTCAGTCCATCGCAGTTCTTATTCATAAGATCATAATTTTGCATAATGACTTTTCATAGATCCTTGTAGCATCACAATAGCTTTACATTTAGCCCCATAATATTGAGATTTAGTTACATGTAATGCATAATTCATCTAAAGATCATCTATCATCTCATAATTGGCTAGTTTAGGTCCCTCCTAGAACTTGTGTAAGAATTCATTTGCTATCAATTTCTTACTAACTTGTTTGTTTCTTTACACTTTCTTGCAACTATGCTTGTTTCCTTAAGGGGACATTATGGCTCACAAACAACATTCATTTTCACACCAAATCTCATCATTGAAACATCATATCCATTTGTAATCACATAATTTCTTATTTCGTCCCTAAAATGAACCTCATCATTAAACTTCATGCCAATTTCAAATTAAAAATCTTTCATATCCATGTTTGGATTAAAAATAATATTTTTCTTCCTTGTGACAAATGCCTCGAACCTATTATCAGCACTACAGAACTTTAGCTTTACTATCCTCATATTCACTATATTAACCAAGTGATTCTCTTTGTCAAAATTTTTGAATAATTTCACTCTTCATTACTACATTTTCCACTACTTCGAACCTCATCCACAATATTGTCACATTTAAATCCACCTCATACCTTCTTCCCATATTTCTTCTTATTTTCTCTTATAGTAACATATTCTTCATCATCAATTGCATAAATTTCGTCATCACTTATATCATTTTCAAATTCAGTCATCTCCATAACAACAAAATATTCATTATCTTTTTCCACCTAAATTTGGAATAATCCCTCTCTATTGTTGATATCAAAATCAATTTCTTTACCGTATATTAGAGGATTATCATAACTATGCTCATAATTGATTTCAACATTGTAGTTGTTCAATTCTTGCATGTGGTGAAGCATTGATAACATATCTTTATCATGGTGTAAGCTTAACTCTTTTAAGAATCTCAATGAATCTTCTTGAAATTTGTAAAAATATAGATACACTTTATGTCCTATCTTTTGATACTCCATTTAGTACTAACATACTAAGTTCATCAACACCCATATCCTTCTTGTAACATATTGTTTTCCCATGTTAAGGGTTAGAACCTCAGAATACTGTACATGAGAGATACCAATGAGAAGATTAGAAAAATGCATTTCATATTCATGCATAATGTTAGCCATATGAATTTGATTATTGAACATATTACAATGATTTGTTCATGCACTCATTTGACACTTTTTGGGTATAAATGATTGTTTTAATGTGATTATAATGTGAATTATGGATTATGTGTCTTAAAAATTGAGTTGACTTGTATAAGTAGTGATTTAGAATTTTTGGTAAAATTTGAGAAAAATCTGAATTTATGGGTATTTGTGGACTAGGAAAAATACTAAGTGACAAGACAATTGATAAATAGCAGTAGAAATTATTGATATGTGACATTAAATTTAATGACAAGTGTCATTAAAAATTGGGTGATAATTGTATTAGAAATTGGGTGACAAATGGACTAGAGATCAATGGTGTTGAGTACCATTAGTAAAAGATGCTAATTTGATTTTTATGTGGTAAGTGTCTTGACACTCACCAAGCATTAAACCCACATTATTTACATTTGAAAGACCATCTTTGCTTTGTCTTTCATGTCTATGCTCTTTGCTTCATCTTTTTGATTTTCTTCACTCACGATCTTCTCACCCTCACTCTCATCACGTTGAGATATTGCTTTTGTTTACTTTGTTTCTTTAAGGCCTTTGCTATCTCTTCATCTTGCGACCAAAAACCTAACATATTCATGTTATAAGAGTTGATGATCGTATAAGCTTGGAGGCTAGGGTTAAGTGATCATTTTTGAAGAAGCTTTGAGCTAATCAAGTAAGTGTATCAATATTGATCTTCATAGCTTTATTAATGAAGCATATATGATGATAGTTAGTGGTAAATGATCATGATAGTGGAGTAGAATGTATGCAGAAATTTGGTGAACATATGTATACGTTGATATTCTATTTTTAGTGTTCATGATCAATCATGGACTGTAATTTGTTTATTAATGATATTGAGTTTAAATTTAGGTGAGAATGAAGAGGAAATGATGTAGAGTTGATGAACTACGCATAAGATGGTTTGAATGTAACATATAGGAGTTGAAAATTTGGAATAGTGAAAGAAAATTTTCTGGAGTATGTTAGCTGTAACGTTTTCACTGAACATGCATCTATATTTTGACCATATCTTGATCTGTAGATATCCAAATGAGATGATTTTAAGTTTAAGATTAAACTAGAGACATATGGCTATATTTTTCGTGAAAGGAATCGAATTTGAATTCTATCTCTAAGAGTTTCAAAATTTGGCATGAAGTTAAGTATTGTGAGCTGTCGCGATTTGTAAATAATATGTAGTATTTTGAGTATAATTTGTAGAATACTAAACTAAACTACATGAAATTGGTGTCATTAGAAACTTAAGACATATGGAAACATTTGTTTAGAAGAATGTATTACCTAAATACTTCATTTTTCTTGTCAAAATGGCCATGTAAGATTGACCCAAAAATATATTTTAAAAGAAAAGCTAGAATGATGCTTGAATTGTGCATGATCGTGACAAAGAGGACCATTGAGGAGTTTGCACGATCATGACAAAGAGGGATTGTCAAGTGTTGCATGATCGTGATAGAAGATACTGTTGTTTGACAGCTTTCGACACCATTCACTCTTTTGGCAATAACTTCTTCGGATCTCCAATTGACTTGAAATTTGAACCACAAACTCCTTCCACATTGTCCTTCCTCTACACCAAATTTCATTGTCATCTGAATTCACTAAGAATGGATTGTTGTTTACCAAGTGTTCAGATATGAAATTTTGGAGATGTTATAAGAATAAAAATGATCCTATGAAAGATAATGTGACCCAAAGAAGGTGAATGATTGATTGATGAACTAAGGAAGATCAAGTTTCGCAAGATATGATATATGAATGTATATCAATTCTAAAGTTATGAGTTGTTAATGATATAAAAGTGTTCTTAGAAACACTAATATGATTGTAAGGAGATGAGTAATGTATATCAAGTAAAGGTGAATGAGAATTGGATATTATGAGAGTTTATATTGCTAGAAAAGAAATGTCGAGTAATTGAATTATGATATTAGCATAATCAAGTGTTCTTGAGGTGTAAACCTAAGAATAAGCTAGACACATACAAATGATAAGGTTTGAATGATCAAGAGTCTTGATTAAGGAAACATACCTGGAATAATCAAATTGAGCATGCATATACATTACACCTATACATATGTGTAAAATTGAATATTTATGTGATTTTGCAATTAATTAATGTGTATGTAATATGTGTATTGCATAATGTTGATACAGGATAGAACGTTCGCATATAGACATTTTCGGATCATAAAAGCAATTGCTAATTTGGAGTGTACTGTGAGTGACCTAGATGGTCTCACTTGATTAATTGTTTATTTTAAAATTTGTATTGAATCATTACGTGAATGTGATTATGTTGATTCCGGACATTAATTGTCTGAGGCGTTTGAAGTATGAACAACATATTAGAAGTGCTAATTAAATGTGAATTTGACGAAATAAGTTATTCTCAACGTATATGATGAATGTTGGACCAAGGTTTGATCACAAATGTGAATGAGATTGTGATATTATATATGAATGTGTAACATTAAGCACATTTGATTGATTGAATACATGAGATGCATTTCATTACATGAATGCATGACAACATAAGGGTTGTTGTGACCGGAGTAGCCACAAAAAAAGAGCTTAAAGCTTAGAATGTGATAAGAGCCTCTGGCTCAGTTATTAATATGCCCGGTATCCACAAGAGATATGGGACAATATCTAAAACAAGCCCGGTATTCACAAAGGATATGGGCTAATAACAGGGCACTCAGTCACAAGAATAACAATTGAAAGTGAGTCTCATGAGCATTGCATATAAAATTGATATGTATTTTTTAAATGATCAAAATGAACTAGTTGACTGCTCTGAACATGAAATGTGAAATAAGTGATCAAAGTGATATGTGATACTATATGATTATTAGTGAAATGATGGGAATTACGTAATTACATGAACTATATGTGTTATGTGATACAAGTGAGCCATCGATGATGGTCCACTCACTGAGTTCGCAAAACTCACCCTAAAATTGTAACATTATTTTTTAGGCTTAGAGAAGATCTCCAGTTAGACAAATTGGAGTCTAGCCACTGCATTTGAGTAAGAGATAGAGGTCGGGATCAGTTCACACCTGTATATGTATTTCATTGTTTTGTATCAAAATGTGTATTCACAAGTATTGTACAATGTGTATGTGAATGATTTTGTAATGTAATGACATTATGACTAAAATTGTTTTGTATCTGTAATGGGCCCAAGTGATTACTAAACTTCCGATGATATCTATAATGGTTATAACACTTGTGATTGAAAAATGTTTTTAAATAAATGGGTCGAAATTGATTATTGGTTTTCCCAAATATGCTTGTGATGCGTGACAACATTGCAATGAGTATGATTGTTTGACTGTTCTAGCATGTCACCCTCACAGAGTATATTCTCGAATACTGTTGGTATGTTTGGAGATATGCACTATAAGAGGGAGGTGCTACAATTTGGCACTAGAGCCCAAATTTAGTATCTTACATTGGCTTTTTCAAAATATGTGTCAAGGTATATGCATTTTTTACATGTCATAACAGGCTGTAGCAACTGATCTCCAATCTGAGTCGCATTTACATTAGTCACATGCATGAACATTTGTTAAGAGTTTGAGCTGATAGAAATAGTGAGAAGAATGATGCTCTATCAGAATGTGAGAAAATGAAAGTTTGTGGGTATTTAGAAATGAGAAATAGTATATGGTTAGATGTGACAGATAAAGATTCAACGTGTTTGTATTGGTAGATATATTATTGAATATGACATCAATATTGTACTTTGGTGATATATCTTTGAATGTGAAACAGATGTGAATACATTGTCATGGATTGATTGAGGAAAGTAGAGATATAAATATGAATGATGAGATTTAAAGTGTTCAAGCTAAGTTGAAAGAAAATAAAATTTTCTATAACCTTAAGAGGTTAAACTTGGACTTGAAATTATTGTTTGATAAATGTGATAAGAGTTATGATTTAGCATAAGATTATATCAGAGGAATTGAGGTCAGAACTTCATGGAGGTTATGCTTCTAAAAATTTAAATTGATTGTGAATATACATATGTAAGATGAAATAAATAATGATTGGAAGAGGAGATAAATGAGAACGAGATTATAAAAGCCCCCAAGGTTAAATCGATTTGGTATTGTGAGTGTATATCTGATAACGTAATTACTTTGACAAGTGATGTTATTAGCACATATATGTTATATCTTCGGAGATGATATAGGAAGTGATCTATGACTTATTAAATGCTCATCAGTTTTAGCCCCCCATAGTTAAATTTTGAGATGACTCAGAGTATCGAATGAAAGCGTTTATAATGATCAATTGGAGATAGATTGAGAGTGTAAATAATGTTACTTTTTGTGATAAATTTGAGAAAAAGGAAGGAAAAAGAAGCAGGACATGATCGTGGCATAGTCCCCACAATCATGGCAGGCACAAAAATAGAATTGTTATCTAGGATCAATTAAGATCAAAGTATCATTATTGTAAGATATAAATTGGTGATTTGTCAGAAATAAATCTCTGGATAGAATGGAATGACCTTGATGATACACACCTAAACATATGTGACAATAATCATGTCTACTACTTCATCGAGTTTTGGTGAATAGAATATTATGACATTGTAAGAAATAATAGAAATTGATCTTCTTGAGGTACTAAGAATGGCTAAAAAGCAATGATGAAAATAGTTGATTGATAAGGATCACATGAACAATATAGATGATAGCAGCAAGAAATCTTCTTTTGAAGAAGAATTTCACCTAATTAGGTTAAGTAGACTAGATGGTTTACTTCTAAGAATGAATGATGATGGAATAAATTAGAAGTGAATATTAGAGTCTCATTTCTAACGGAGACTCAAGCATAAGAAGTTGAATATGCTACAGAGAGTACATGTAGCTTGTTGATAAAAGGTAACCTGTTTACATTATTAGGTTCATAAAATTGGGATGATATTATTGCTATTACTGAAGGAACTTAGGTCCACACTATATTCTATGCAAATATGTTCAGGAGATACAAATTAGATTTGATGAACGTGTTACCAACACAGGAAGTTAAGATTGTAAATAAATTAAAATGTGTGAAAAAACTAATATGAATGAACAGACATTAAGTCAATGTGAAATCAGAAGAAATCGAATCAATGGAGAGAATCATTCGAGAAAAGAAATCTATTGGGAAACCAAAAATAACATTAAATAATATTATCTCATTTGAGGAATTAGTTACTTAAGGAATTGCGAGAATTAATTATGGGAACATTGAGTTTTGGCAACATCTATTGGAGTTAACAAATGCCCCCAACAGCAATGTGGTGTTGAAGAATAAAGTGTCCCAACTTTGATTGGATCAATTAGTGACTATGATCATAGATGATATATTGAATGTATTCGAAAAGTTTAGAAGAATATTTTGAATACTTGAGGTAAATCTTACATATCATGAAAAGAATATTTTGAATACTTGAGGTAAATCTTACATATCATGAAGGTAGAAACAATTATATGCCAAGTTCAATAAGAGTGAATCTTAGCTTGATCAAATAAAATGTTGTGTCGTATAGTATCTGGACATGGCTTATTAGGGGATCCAAACAAAGTAGAGATAATGATGAAGTGAGAAACTCTAAGGAATATATAAGAGATGCAGAGTTTTCTAGAACTAGTTGTATATTGGATACTACCAGAGACTATTAAGGAGTTTTTATTGATATTAGCCCTTTGACAAAAATGTCTAAGTAAAAACATGTAAATCGTATAACTGATGAATGTAGAAAGAAATTTGATGAATTAGAAAATCGATGTTAATTATGTTGTTTGGATTTGGAGATTATGTAGTATATAATGAGATTTCACATCAGAGATTAGTATGAAATCTAATGTAGCATAATAAAGTGATTTCATATGCATGGAGACAATTAAAGTCTCATGAGTTGAATTATTCAAAATATGATTTAGAATTTGCTGCAATAGTAATTACTTTGAGAGCTTGCAGACATTATATGTACAGTGAAACATTTTGGATCTATATATAAATATACAGATCATTAAAGTTTGAGGTAATTATTAAGTTTGAAAGAATTGAAAACGAGATTGAGACAATGGATAGAGTTACGTGAAGATTATGATTGTACAATTTAGTATTATCTAGTAAAGTTAGTGTTGTATCTGATACATTGAACAAAAAATTCAATAACATTGTAGCACAAATTTAGATATTGAGGTTACCATATCTAGTGCAATAAAAAGCATAGAATGTCGAGTTAAATTTTAGGCAAATCAAAGTACTATTAGCTATTGAATTTAAGATTAGTTTCACATGAAAAGACTAGCAAAGCCCAAATTGAGGACTCAAAATTTATGAATCTTACTGAAAATTGAAAATGAATTTGAATTTTGAGTTTGAATTGGAAAATGATACTTTGTGATTGAAATAAGAAGTATGTGTACCCAATAAAGATATTTGATCAAAAAGATCATTGGAGAAAGCACAAATAACAACCCATGCTATACATCCTAGTAGGAATACTCCGAAACAACATTTAACGGCTAAGGATGTAAAAGCAAGTGACTGCATGTATAAGTTGCCAACAGTCTTAACTATTGGAGATATGCTTAAAGCATATATTTTGGAGTATATAGGGACACGAGGTCAATGTATAGTTTTAATATAATTTAAGCATAACAATCATTATCACAGTGATATCGTTATAATACAGTATGAGGTGTTATACGACAAAAAGAGTCATCCTCTTTTATATTGGGATGAATAAGGCCTAAAATAGTTGAAGGCTAGAATTGATTAGAGATGCTGTTGATAAGTGAAATTGATCTGTAATAGAAATTAAATGACTTAAGAAAGACGAATGAATTAGGTAGATCAACACTGAAGATATGGAGTATAGTGAGATAGACATAAAAGTTAAGTGTATTAACACTGAAGAGATGTGAATTATCAAGTAAAAGATGAAATGTTTCTGAGAGTATCACCTTAGCAAGGTGTGCTCAGGTTAAGGAAAAAGGATAAACTAAGCTCGAATTGTATTTGTCCATACGATATTAGGAGCATAGGACCATTAACTTAATTTAATCTTACCAACAAAGATATATCAAATTCACACTGTGTTACATGGGAGTATGTTAAGAAATATTGATATGATCTGACATAGATATATTGTCAACACAAGAAGTGAAACTTATGGTAATCTGTATATATATATATATTGAGGAACTAGTTAAGACAGTATGGTATCTGAATAAATAATTGAAAGACCGATTGATTCCATTGATTATAGTCAATTGGAAGAAATTATTCGAGTGATGAAGTTAAATGGGAAACGGAGGAGCATACACGGAAACAATACTTACTTTTTTTATCAATCAGATAAGAATTTTGAGGACAAAATTTATTATAGGGGTGATTGTAACATCCCGTTTTCATACTAACGGTTAGAATTCTAGATTTTTGTAATTGAGAAATAGCAATGAGAGATTAGAAAAATGCATTCACACTCATACATAATGTTAGCATACACACAAATGAAATTGAATTTTGCACACATTACGATGATTTGTTCATGCACTCATCTGACTTTTTTCGGGTATAAATGATTGTTTTAATGTGATTATAATGTGAATTATGGATCATGTGTCTTAAAAATTGAGTTATTGTGTATAAGTAATGGTTTATAATTTTTGGAGAAATTTGAGAATTTTCTGGAATTAAAGGTATTTTTGGACTAAGAAAATGCCAAATGGCGAGACAATTGATGAATAGTAGTTGAAATAAGTGTCAGATGGCAATAGAAATTTTGATGGGTGACATTAGGATTTAATGAATTATGCCATTTAAAATTTGGGATTCAATTGGATTAGAATTAGGACACAAATGGACTAGCTAATTAAAAGACCAAAAGAGGACCACGAGAAAGTGACATATGCCAAATGGCAAGTGTCACTTGCCACACCACTTGTCTTAACCCACAATTTTTACTAAGTGAAAGACCTACTCTCATTTTGGTCTTTCACTTGCTATTTACTCCTCTCTTCGTTAGCTTCTCTCATCTTCATCTTCTTTATTTGTCTTCATTCCCAATACTCACTTCGCACCCATCCATATTGAAGCTTACTTTCACCATTCATTTGATACTATTGTTTTGTTGTCTTCTTCATTTCTTACTAAAAACCTACCACCTTTAAATGTTGATGATCAAATGATACTAGAGAAGCTAGAGTTAAGAGTGATTTGAAGATCTTGGAGTAAACAAGTAAGTATAAAACATTACTCTTCTTTATTTGTTGAATGAAACATGTTTTGATGATAGTTAAGAGTTAAATGATCATAAAATGAGGATGGGTACATGCTGAAACGTGAACGAGAAATGTGGGTAGATTCATATCTTGCTTTTATATGTGATGTTCAATATTTTATAACTTGTTTTTGAAATGATTTGAGTTAGAATAATCATTAAAGATGGTGTAGGAAAAAGTGCAGAAAAATTTGATAGTTAGGAATGAAATAAAGGTGAAAAATGAAGTAGAACATTGATAGTGCACGATCGTGATAGAAAGGAAACATCAGGCAGTGCACAATCATGCAGAGAGGAATCAACAGGAAGTGCACACAGAAAGCAAACATTAGGCAGTGCACAATTGTGGCAGTGAAGGTGCAATGCTTTTTGACAGTTTTAAACACCTTTCACTATGTAGACCATAACTTCTTCTCTAGACCTCCGATTGACTTGAAATTTGAACCACAAGCTACTCACACATTATCCTTCCTCTATAATATAATTCATTGTCATCTAAATTTACTAGGAAATTGTTGGACACCACACTCCACACCCCAGCCGAAGGTGTTAATGGCTCAATGGTGAGAGGCGTTCACTTAAAGTGAAACAAAACCTTGAGGTCATGGGTTAGAATCGTGGATTCCACCCATGACCAAAGAGGACAATACTGATTTGTGTTGGATGCCGCGGTATAACCCGCAAACACA
>JANVCL010000006.1:9368908-9385887 GCA_026546855.1 Erythroxylum incrassatum | reverse complement strand
AACTTCAAAATCCCTCTTAAAAGCTTAGAAAAATCAAAACCCTAACTCTTTCTTTCTTCTTTCTCTCCTCTCTCCACCGAACTCTCCCCTTTCTTCTCTCTTTTCTTTGGTTTTTTCTTCACAATTTCGTGCCTCCCCCTTCCTTAAAAGCCAACCCACATGTCTTATTACAATTTTACCATTAATGAGTGAGCAATGACCACTTTACCCTTACATATAAGCCTCGCAACTTAAATGGCTTAAGTGGCTTGCCAATTTTGCCCCTCATGAAAACTTACCACCTTAATACTATAATTCAACCAACTCATATCATATGATCTTACTCAAATTAACATGCTAATTAACTCACATTAACATGCTAATTAATTCCACAAAAATACTCTATTAAGACCTCAAAATTCATTTAAGTCATTGGCTAACTCCTTCTAAAAATCAAGACCTTTTTCTAATCATATAATTGAAGGAATTTGCTTACACTTCCTTCAAGAAAAAAATGTTCCTCATCGTCTTAAGTTTCTAATGACGTCAAAATTATTCAATTTGGTTCAGAAATCTAAGATTTATACCCCAAACATTTTCATACTGTTCCTATACTGAAACAATATTTTGTGCTTAACTTCCATCTAAAAATTGATATTCTTAGAGACTGAGTCAAAACTTGATTTCATCAGAAAATTTGTAACCATATTTCTCTAGTTTAATCCAAATAAAGAATGATCTCATTTGGATAACTAGAGCAAAAGTTATGGCTAAAACACCAAAGCATACTCAATGAACATGTTTCAATTATATTTTCCAACTTTTAACTTCCAACATTTCACATATAACCCATCTTGTTTCTAAACCATCTTTTCTATTTCATTTCAAATTCATGAATTCTTCTTTTCTTTATACATGAATAATCACCAACAATTTCTCATTTAACAGTTCTAACTTTCAATAAAATTTCGGGGCCCAACAAAATTACTTCATTTTCATTATCAGATTGATCAAACATAATAGGCCCGAAAGTGCATTTCAGGAAACATCTGAATTGGCCAAATGAGTTAAGAATTTTGGTTTTTATGATTTTATTGAGGTATAAACCTAAGTACAAACTATACTTAGGTGAGTTTTGATAAATGATTGATTATGTGACGAGAATAATGAAAAAATACCCGGGATTGTCATTAAGCATGCATTATACATAGTCCATATACAAAATTGTCATAAATGAATACTTATAATTGTGCTAAGTTATTAATGTGTGTGTGCAATGTGTGTATTGCATAATGTTGATGTGCAAGATAACCGTCTACATTCAGACGTTTCCAAATCTTGGAAACAATTGTTAATCCGAAGCATACTGTGAGTCGACGTAGATGGTCTTACTTACTGTTTGTTCTGTTTAAATTCTGTATTGAATTACTAATGAATGTGATTGTGATTGTATTGATTTTTTGACATTGAAGGTCCAAGATTTTTGATGCATGAATGTGATATTGAAGTGCTACTTGAATTGAATTGGATGGAATATGTGATATCTTCACTTGATTCTTAAATGTTGGACCTAGTTCTGAAGAAAAATGTGAATATGTATAGGAATGAAAAAAAGTTATTCTCAACTTAAATGTTGAATGCCAGACTAAAGTTCGATGACATATGTAAAGTGAAAGAAAGTGATTGTTTGATCCTATGTGACTGATGCACTTCATTTCATGAATGCATGAAAGATAAAGGCAGTTGTGACCAAAGTCGCCAATGAAAAAGAGCCTGAGGCTCAATTGTGAATGTACACAGTATCCGCTAAGGGATATGGGATATTATCTGATACAGCTCAGTATCCATAAGGGATATAGGCCAATAAAAAGGCACTCGGTCATAACATTAATAATTGAATGAGAGTCTCATAAGCAGTGCATATGCATATTAAAGTATGGTTTAAATATTTGAATGATTTTTTAATATGATATATGTTGAATATGAAATGTGAAATGAATGATCAAGTGATATATGCTTAAGTGAATGTGTATTGTATGACTCAATCTGATGAATTGATTAACTGTATGTATTATGTGATTGAGTGAGTCATCGAGGATGGTCACTCATTGAATTTGCAAAACTCACCCAAAATTTGCAATATTTTTCAGGCTCAAAAGAGCTACCCCTTTAGGCAAACGAGGGTATAGCCACCGCATTCAAGTAAGAGTTAGAGGTCATGATCAGTTGACGCCTGCGTTGTATTTCTTTATTTTTGTATCAAATTGAGACTTCCATGATTTCTGCATCTTGTGTATTTGAATATTTTCGTTGTGTACAACTTTCCAATTGGAAAATTTTGTAAATGATTTTGCAATGTAATGACATTATGATTGTAAGTGTTTTGTATCTGTAATGAGCCCAAGGGGCTATTAATTGGTTGATGATTATAATAATTGAAACTCTTATTATTAACAAATTTTATTAATAAAACAGTCCGAATTTGGTTGTTGATTTTCTGAAAATGAAAGTGTTCAATGAAAAAGTTTATGAATAAAGTAGGCATGATTTGTTTATTGATTTCTGCATATAAGTGTGTAAAAAAATTATACTAAGTTTTGGGTGTTTGACTGTTCTAGCATGCCACCTCTGTAGGGTAACCACTCGGAAATCACTCAGGATGTTGGGTACATGTCTTGCGAGAGTGAGGTGCCACAGTTTGGTATTAGAGCTCAGATTTAGTATCTTATATGGGCATTGTTTTAAATATATGTCAAGTTACATGTATTTTAGGCATGTCTTAGCGTGTAGTAGCAACTGATCCCTAGTCTGAGTCGCATTTATATGAGTCACATGCATGAGCATTTGTTAAGAGTTTGAGCTGATAGAAATAGTGAGAAGAATGATGATCTGTCCAAGTGTTAGAAAATGAAAGCTCATGGATATCTAGAAATGAGAGATAGTATATGGTTCGATATGATAGATAGAGATTCACTATATTTGTATTTACGATTATATTCTCAAATATGACACCAATATTGTACTTTGATGGTATACCCTTGAATGTGATTTAGATGTGAATATATTGTTGTGGATTGATTGAGGAAAATAGCGATATAAGTAGAAATGATGAGATTAAAGTGTACAAGTATAATGTAATGAAAACAAAAATTGATATGATCTTAAGCAGATGACTTTGGAACCAAAGTATTGTTTTATTAATGTGACAAAACTTACGATCCACTGTAAGAATATATTAGTGGAAATTGAGATCAAAATTTTATAATGATTATACATCTATAATTCTGAATTGATTAAGGATATACATATGGGAGATGAAATAAAGGACAATAGGAAGATGAGATAGAATGAGATAAAGAATCAAATGAAAAAAGTTAGTGCACTCAATATGGTAGTTGAATCATTACGAAATGTTGTAACATTAAAAGAGATAAATTTTGGAAAATTGGAGTAGAATTGATGTTAGAATGTGTGCTAATGCAAGGAAGAAATAAGGAAGAAAGTTAGGGATATTCTGACCGTGGGTAGGAATAAAAAGAGAAATGTTGTCTAGTGCTAATACAAGGAAGAAATAAGGAAGAAAGTTAGGGATATTCTGACCGTGGGTAGGAATAAAAAGAGAAATGTTGTCTAGGATCAATTGAGATCAAAGTAGCATAAGTGTAAAATATAAAGTGGTGGTTTGCCGAAAATAAATCTCTGGATAGAATGGGATGACCTTGATGGTACACACCTAAGGATATGTGACAATAATGATGTCTAATACTTCATTGAGTTTTGGTACATGGAACATTATGACCTTGTAAGAAATGATAGAAATTGATCTTATTGAGATATTATGAATAGTTGAAATTGATCTTATGGAGATACTAAGAATGGCTAATAAGTAACGATGAAAATAGTTGATTGATAAGGATTACATAAACAAAATAGATGATAGTTGCAAGCAATCTTCTTACAAAGAAGAATTTCGTCGAATTAGGTTAAGTAAATCAGATGGTTTATTTTAAGAATGATCAATGAAGGAACAAACCGAAGATGAATCTCTAATGAATCAAAAGTGAATATTGGAGTCCTATTCCTAACGGAGACTCAATCATAAGATGTAGAATATACTACTGATAGTGTATACATTTTGTTGATGTAAAGTATCCAACTATGTGATTGGATTATTGAATTTGAGGAGACATTATTGCTAATATAAGGAGAATTTAAGTCCACATTATATCCTATGCAAACATGTTCAGGAGATACAAAATAGATTTGATGAAGGTGTTATTAACAGAAGAAGTTAAAATTGCAAATAAATTGAAATGTGTGGAGAAACTAGTATGAATGAGCAGACATTAGAATTATTCAATGTGAAATTAGAGGAAATCGAATGAATTGAGAAAATCATTCGAGAAAAGAAGTCAAATGGGAAACTGAAATTAATATGAGATAACATTACCTCATTGAGGAATTAGTTACTTAAGGAATTACAAGAACTAACTATGAGCACATTGAGTTAACAATGCCCTGATAGTATCATGGTATTGAAGAATAAAGTGTCTCAATTTTGTTTATATCAATGAGTGACTATGATCATAAATGACATAATGAATGTATTCAAAAAGTGGAGAAGAAGATTTTAAATACTTGAGGAAATCTTACATATCATAGAGGTAGAAACAATTATATGCCAAGTTCAATAAGAGTGAATCTTAGCTTGATCAAATAAAATGTTGGGTCGTATAGTATCTGAACATGGCATATTGGGAGACACAAAGAAAATAGAGGTAATGAAGAAGTGAGAAACTCTGAGGAATATATATGTTGGATCCGGAGTTTTCTAGAACTAGTTGTATATGTTGTATATTGGATACTACCAGAGATTGTTAAGAAGTTTTTACTGATCTTAGCTCTTTAACAAAAATGCCTAAGGAAAAATGTGTAAATCGTATGACTGATGAATGTAAAAAGAATTTTAAGGAATTAAAACACCGATTGATTACAACACCGAAGTTAATTATATTATTTGGATTTGGAGATTTTGTAGTATATAATGATGTTTCACACCAGAGATTATGATGTAATCCAATGTAGCATAATAAAGTGATTTCATATGCATCGAGACTATTAAAGTCTCATGAGTTGATTATTTGATACATGATTTTTAACTTACTGCAATAGTAATTGCTTTGAAAACTTAGAGACATTATATGTACTGTGAAACATTTTGGATATATATAAAAATATAGATCATTTAAGTTCGAGGTAATTATTGAGTTTGAAAGGGTTAAATACAAAACTGAGACAATGGATAGAGTTACTTGAAGATTATGATGTACAAATGCATATTTTCCAATAAAGCTAGTGTTGTAATCTAATGCATTGAACCAAAAATCCAATAGTAGTGTAGAATAAATTTAGATATTGAGGTTACCAAACCTAGTGCAATAAAGAGCATAGAACGTTGAGTTGAATTTTGGGCAAATCAAAGTATTATTAGCTATTGAATTTAAGATCAATTTCACATGAAAGGATTAACAAAGCCCAAATTGAGGACTCATAATTTATGAATCTTATTGAGAAATCGAAAATGGATTCGAATTTTGAGTTTGAATTAGAAAATGATACTTTGTGATTGAAATAAGAAGTATATGTACCTGATAAAGATGATTGAGCAAAGAGATTATTAGAGAAAGCACAAATAGCAACCTATGCTATACATCCTAGTAGGAATACACCGAAATAGTGTTTAACGGCTAAGGATGTGGAAGCAAGTGATTGCATGTATGAGTTGCCAACAATCTTAACGATTGGAGATATGCTTAAAGCTTATATTTTAATAGGAACATGAGGTCAATATACAATTTTAATTGACTTTAAGTATATCAATCATTATCACAGTGATATCGTTAAAATATTGTATGAAGCGTTTATGCCAGATAGAATCGTCCACCTTTATATTAGGATGAATAAGGCCTAAAATAGATGAAAGCCATAATTGATTAGAAATGTTGTTGATAAGTGAAATTGATCTGTATGAAAATTAAGCGACTCAAGAAAGACGAATGAATTAGGTGGATTAACATCGACAATATGAAATATAGTAAGATAGACATAAGAGTTAAGTGTATTAACACTGAAGAAATGTGAATTATCAAGCAAAAGATGAAATATTTATGAGAGTATCTCCTTGGTAAGATGTTTTAATATCGAATTATTTTTACTAGAAATTAAAAATTACAGTATTTTAACACTACCTTTTAAATTTTGAACTAAAATTGAATAAATTTTAAATTTTTTTAATAACCTCTAATTGAATGCGGGTTCAAATTGAAATTGCATACTAAGAAGGGTAGATTTGATTGCTTGCCATGATGCCTATTAAACCAGAATCTGCATGGCAAACTCCATTTGGACCACCCAAATCGAAAAATGCAAAATCTGTTTTGGTTGGCAGAACCATTGACTGCATGTGTAGAAGTTGATGTGGGATTCAAACAAGTGAAAGTCCAGGAGGCTGATAGAAAATAAGAAATGTGAAAACTGCAAGTGATGATCCTCTTTGACTATAACTCGAATTGTCTACGACATGCAATCGTCCTGCCCATCCATTTCCAATCTGGTTAACTGTTGGCAGAGCCTGGATTTCTTTCCAAAAGTTCTCTTCATTTCATCCATTTCCAATCCAATTAGCTTCCCTTCTTCGATACATACAAAGAGTGGAAGACAGCAATCTCATTACGTTTACCTGAGTGTCACTAAAGAATGATAAGCACCTTCTGTTTAACACCAAGTATCTTAAACCTACTCAAGTATAGTCTCTGCATTCAGCGTTTGAAACATCAAATTATACAGCATACATTCTAAATCGACTTGACTACCTAGTTCTCTGCAGACACGCACCACTACCATTTCTATTTACAAAATTTCAACCTCAGGAGCCTGCTTTGCAAAAACATATATGGTGATTGACCCCAAGTCAATCCACAAACACGAGTCTTTTGCATCTTAAGCACAAATGTCCAAGCTGAACATATACATAGATACACTATATCATCGGGGTTCTATTTCTTCTAAACTAGGCAGATTCACGAGGACGAGCAGCCCATAGTGAACTTAGAGCACGAAGACGGTGAAAATATTCTCCCAACGCTAGTAAACCTCTCGCTGCTTGACGTATTGTTAGGATACGATACATGTGTTGTAAGGCTTGTTGTCGCAGATGATCTGCCTGTTTTCAGAAAGAAGCAAAGGTTGACAGAATGTGGGAATGGAGAAGTTGTCTAAAAGAATGCCAACAGAAATAATGGATCACAACATAGACACTAATAATAAAGAATGTTGATTACTGTGCATAATAAGTTTTATGTTGTTCAATCAATTAAAATGGGTACTTATTAAGTATTTAGGATCCTCTTCTTTTTGTCATTAATGTGGTGAAGAAGGGTTTAAGGAAGGTTTTACGTGAATAAACATCGGCAGGCAGTCTTTAGGGCAGCAAATTGACCAAAACAACAGGAGCATTTTGATAGAAACAGACTCTTGACATAACAAAGCCAACCTGTATATCAACTTTAATGCTGTGAGTTTCAGGTAGAATAACTACATAATCGCAGAGACCGTAAATCTGCCACCAGCATCATTTGGGTCCAAAAATATTATTGGTATTTTAAGAAAAGCCAAGAATGGATAAAAGAACTCTAAGAAACCACGATGTTTATTTCAGTGGTCTTTGGTTATTTTGGTTGTAGCTTATGGAGTGGAGAATCAAACCCTAAAGAAGCCTTATACAAAATTTTCAAGCTGAGAAAGTCACTAAGGAAGTGGGTTTTCATATTACTTCTATTTGAAAAGGCCAACATAGTTGTTCAATACTGTTTCCTCTTTCAGCTGACTGACACTTCAATCTCAAGAAATACAAGATTAAAGCCAATTGATAACCTGAGGAAGAACAAAAAGTACCTGAATTTCTTTTTCCTATCAACAAAGATTTATCAAGTAAACGATACTAATGAACAAGGCAAACAAAGAATGTGACATATCCAGGCAGTTCATATAGATTCTCCTCAAGAATCAACAGTCTTAATCTTTTGCAACAGTCATCAGAACTCTGTTAAGAAAATTAAAGGTCTTCTTCCCGTAGCCTCAAAGAAATTGACATGAAAACCTAGGACATAGTTTGGTTCCACTCTTATTTTCAGTTTTTGGTTTCTGTCTTTAAATTTAATACAAAAATTAGTTGAATTTCTATTTTTGTTTTTAGATTAGGTTTCTTCTTGTTTCCATAACTTACGAAAATCATAAAAACTTATTTTGATTTTCTATTTTCATTTTTTGTTTACATAATTAAAATAAAATTATTTTGAAAAAAATACTTTCAGATCTTATAGTTATTTAATAAATATATTTTAAACTTCAAATATCTTAAATTTTCAAAATTTAAAAAAACATTTAAAATAAAATATATAAATATCATATTTAATTCTAAATAATAAGATTGGCTTAAAAAATTATACCATATATTAATAAACAGATATCAGTTTTAAAATAAATTTTACAAAAATGTTTATTATTTTAATAAAATATAATAAATTAATTATTAATATTTATTAATAAATATTGTATAAGATATCAAAATTATATTAATTATTTAATTAATTCATAAAATTATATATTTAATTATTATCAGTACGAAAAATGTAATACAATGATACTAAAACCAGACATTTTTTAAGTTTTTTTTGTTTTAAAAAATAGAGACCAAAACTTAGAAAACTAAAACTAAAAATCATAATAAAAAAATATAAGTAAAACCAAAAGACTCCTGAAAGAACAACATAGAGTGATGTAAAAAATGAAGTGCGCATCAACTTATTGGAAGGAAATTAGTTATTACCTGGTTCACAAAACCCTCCACTGCCTCCAACTTCTCCATTGCACAAGCCATCTGAGCTCTGTAACTCCCAGCACCCATTAGATCAACTGCTATGCTTTGCGTCAGAGTCTGCTGAAGTTTCTCAATGCCTTGTGAAAGAGCATCTTCTGCTTGCTGAGAAGAATGGCGAAGAATGTTGACTTCCTCAAGCTGTTGATCAGTCAATGGCTCAATTTGGGACATAAGAACCTGCAAAAATAAAGATAAGAACTAGACTATTTTCCAAGAAAAAGATAAGAACTAGACAAATATCAGAACAATATTCTCAAGCACGTCCCAGTAAAAGTTCTGAACTACCACAGTGTTTGTAATGTCAGGCCACGTAAAAATTTGAAGCAGTCTGTTTTCTTTGATATGTTGTATAAAACTACTTACATTAGTTATAATTCACATTGACCTGATGTGAACAAGATGCAGAACAAGTTTTCACAAGTGCAGTTGAATAATGCCATGACATCCTAATATGAAAATAGACAGCAACCTAACCAATCTAAATGAAACCAATAACACAAAGGCCATAATCATCACAATAGACCAACACTGAGCTATACATTTAAGAGTTCTGATGGCCGGAATCCTCCAATCCAGAGGAAGAAGCGCTCTACTGATGTTCTCCATTTTCCAGAAATGAGATAGAAGACATCAGCTTTTGCAGCATCTGCTTTCATCCGGAAAAGATTGTTATAGTGATTTATGCCATTTTCTACAAGTATACGAAGTTCGACCTCAGTTATATGGGCCTGTAATGCAGTCCTGAGTTCAAAAATTTGTTTATGTTGCTCCTCTACCCAGTGTCCGTATTCCATCTCAAATGTGGCAATTCCTACAAATTCAAAATAAAAAACATTTCAATAAACATAATAAATGGGGAGTCATAAGGTCATGTAATATGTTAAACAGTGTGTGCCATCAGAAAAAATCTCAACCTGAATTTACAGTTCCAGGCAATCCTAAATGACTAGTATCTGATGCACTGCTTATATATACACCCTGCAGCGAGATATTCACCATTAGATGGCTGGTATCTCCAAGGATTTATGTAAATAAATGCCTGTACAATTCACTTAAATCTCACTTGTTGTCGAGCTCTCTCCACTTCCAGCTCCAACTGCGCCAACTTCAGACGACTTGATTCCAATTGTTGAACATATGCCTAGGAAACGACATTAAAGTACAATTATCTATGTCCACATGCAGAACGCTTTCATCTGGCACACAGTTCTAAGGGAACAGGTTAACCTCTTACCTTTTTTCTCAAACGACTCTTGCGAGCAGCTTCCCGATTTTGTGCCAAGCGTCTTTGTGCCTGCAGACAAAAAATGTGCATTAGTATAATAGTAAAAACATCGAAATGCTGCTTTACTTTCTTTCTTCTTGGAAGACAGAATAATGGAGATCAAAGGGAAAAAAGATATTAGATGTTAAAGGCAGCTCCCTCATGGCAATCTGAAATTTAGTGCTCATAGTATCTTGAAGAAGTGGTAGTCTTTGCTATTTCTTATGCTACTATATATTATTTTCTTCCAATACTTTATGTATGCGAGAAAAAATAAAAACAGAAAGGAACAGAGACTTCAGAATAAAGACAAATAGGCTCATCACCAAGATAAAGACCAGTTAGGCGTCAGTGTAAGCGTGCAACAAACATCATTGTGGAAACATACTAATCATTTCTAAACAGTTGACAACATTCGTTGGACATCTCTTGAATATGCAAGAAGAAATTTAAAGAGTAGAAGTTTCAGACAGCATCGTGAATCGGTTTATTAATTCTTCCATCAGACAGAAAGAAGAAAAAAGCTTTCCTCTGTTATTGAACAAAAACATTCCATCCCAGTAAGAAGTAAAAGTAAGATATAAAGAGGAAGAGCAGAATGCAATTCCGTCACCTTATTCGCAGGTCTGTTTGTTTCATGATCGCTTCTGGAAGGTTCCAATTCAGGAGAAACATATTCAATCTAGGGAAATTCAATCACAAAACTCAGTTATAGGTTAGAAATAATAATAATAATAATAATAATTTATTATTATGAGTAATGATTCATGATCTAAAAACGTTAGCACATTATCACCTTATTATCTGGCGAACCATCCATCTCTGCAATTGTGGATGAACCTATATTCGGACTTCCATCACCTCTGAATGTGCCCCCCCATGAGCTAATCTGGTGGAATGGCTCATAGATGCCCATTCCTCTCACAGCAGCTATCTGAGTTGACGAAGAGCTCATGTTCCAACAAATGGGGCGCTGGAAATGGGAAGAAGTTTAGACATGTTGAATAAAGAGTAGATTAAACGATTGCAGTCAAAGAGTTGCATTAAACTCTTATTAGCGTTTGCCAGACAATAGAAGGTGACGAATCATAGTCAACTCTCAGTATAGAGACTATCCGTCTTGTATCGGAAACATATACTAATCTAACTCAAGCAATTGTTTAACTAGGTAATAGATCAAGGCCATTCAACGGCATAGTTTTGCTCCTCATTTATCAACTTCGAACCGTCTTCACAAACTTGCGTGACTTTCCAAATTTTGGAACTTGTTTAGAGGACAGACGAGGAGGTTACAGACATGAAACTCAATAATTTGGATTGCATCAGTTAAAAGTACGTGGCGAAGTCCTCCACTAGTAACAGTAAATCTAAAAGTTAACGAACGAAGGGAAAGTCTTAAGCCCCCTTGGAGATCAGGACCCAAAAAAACACCAGGAAAAGCATTAATTTTTAAGGCATACTGAATCTTGTACTAATAGAAGCTCAATCAAACCTAAAGGCTACAGTTCTTCCAACTTTCACTCACTTTACATCACTCATTAACTACCCTTGCGCAGGTTAGCTGGAACTAAAATGAAGGGTCGGACAGAAGAAAGTGTAAATAGAGTTATTTTAGCTTAAAACATAGATACCCGGAAACAGTTTGATCAGAAAAGACCAAACTGTGCCCTTTGTACAAGATGAATACTGTAGATTTCCATTTTTGACAAAATTCAACAGCTGTTCACCAGAACAAGACCAGCCCATCCAACATGACAAAAGAGCTTCAAAAATCATTAGCCTTTGACTACTAACCTCATAAAACACTTGAGTGAATCCTTTTCAAGTAAGGCGCCAACTTTACATTCTTTCAGTATCCCAAGTAGCTAGTGGGAGCAAAACAAAGAGGAACAAACCAAAGCTCAAGTTTTTGAAGCTAAGCGCTAGTGCAAAGTAAGCTCGAAAAAAAAGATTGCTCTCAAGAAGAAATCTGTGGCCAATTAAAAACAGGTCATGGCATCCCTTCCGATACAAACAAGTTGGTTGTCGAAATGAACGTCACCACACCATCCGTATTTCTTTCAACAAAGAACATAAAAGAAACAGAATCAACGATAACTAATAATGGCTGAAAAGAAAACCTTTTTCTTTTTCTTTCTTTTGTTTTTGAACGCTACAGTCAACCCGTTAACGTCGCTGTCTGAGCAAAGCCAACTAGCTAGTAAAGACTTTAAGAAAAACAAAATAAAATAAAAGAAGCATAAATTAAGATGCGCACCTCTCTTCAGTCTTAACGTACGCCACTCCACGCTACCTAATACACTGTTTATTGTGTCATCTTATAACGCGAAACTCGACTTATGCTGACGGCATTCTCCGGCGGCGGTGTTAAAGTGCCACGTGGCGATTGGTGGTAGCTGAGGCGGTGCTGATGGTGGGTGTCATAGTCATATTTTTGTTTCAGTCTCTTTAAAATAAGCTGATTGGGAGTCTTGAATAATGAAATTCTTGTAATACAAAAGGTAAAAGAAATGAATATTCACTCCAGTCCAGTATGAATTAGAATGGTACACTTCCTTTCCTTGGTCAATCATGTAAGCAAGTCCAAAAACTTAATTTGGTACGTCTGTCGTGTCGTCCATTCCCAGTTTAAGACGGAAATTAAGATCCTTGCAGGAACATCCACAACATGAATTATTGAACAGTATAGCAAGCAATTTTCTCACGTAAAGAAAGTTGCAATTGGTCAATGCTTCCAACGAATCCGTAAAGTTTTGCCATGCAGATGATATGTGAGAGAGCCCTAGCTCGGTTAGTTTTTTATGTGTTTGATGCACTGTGTGTTATGTTAATAGCCCATCATTTTGCCCTAAATATATACCTGACAACTTTGGAGTAAACCGATCGAATATATATAGTTATTGTCTAATGAGATGAGGTGACAATTTTAAAAAGTACTAGTATATATGTACCTGTAAGTTGTACATATTAATGGATCATCTCTAAATTTCGGCAGGAATTACTAAGCTTGTGCTAATGAAAATGTTTTCGCCTTCTCTTCCATTAAATTATAAAACCATTTGCACATGTTTGCTTTATAAGAATGGGAATTTTATTTCTGGTATATTTTTAAAGTTTAAATAATCTTTTGTTTGGTTAGACAAAAATACAAGAATATTATTAGGTATTCCTCAATTTTTAGGAATAGTTAAAGATCATTAAAGAGTGTCTTTAGTTATTTCAAAAATAGAGTTATTTATTGAACACTTTTTTATCCTTCTTAATAATAATAATAAGAAGAATAATAAAATTATTATTAATAATAATAATAGTAATAGTAATAGTAATATTAATATTAAGAAGAAGAAGAAGAAGAAGAAGAAAAGTAGTAATAATAATAATAATAGAATTAAAATAATAAAATTAATAATAATAATAATAATAAGAATGATAGTAAGTAGAAAATTAATAATAATAATTAATAAGAATAAATATAATAAAATTAATAATAAGAAGAAGAAAATTAATAATAATTAGGAATTTAATAACTAGTAATAGTTAATAAAATTAATATTGATAAGAATAATAGGAAGTAGAAAATTAATAATAATAATAATAAGAATAATAAAATTAATAATAAGAAGAAGAAAATTAATAATAATAATAAGGAATTTAATAATAATAATTTGTAACAGTTAGTAGAAAATTAATAATAATGATAATATTAATAATAAGAAGAATAATAAAATTAATAAGAAGAAGAAGAAAATTAATAATAATAATAAGGAATTTAATAATAATACATATAATTAATAATAAGAAGAATTTAATAATAATAATAAATTTAATTTTAATAAGAATAATTAAGTAGAAAATTAATTATTATTATTATTATTATTAAGAATAGTAAATTTAATAACACTAAGGAATTTATTAATAATAATAATAATAATAATAATAATAATAATAATAAAGATATCTTTGATCTTTTTGTTACTTATTATTTTCTCATTCCAAGTTTATATTTTTAAACTAAACACTGTCATAAAAATTCTTTAATAATAAATTAAAAATAATAAAACTTATTCTATTCTATTTCTTATCTTTTTTATTCTTAAAAATAAATATTCTATTAATTATCTATTCCAACTATTCAACCAAACAAACAAGCCGTCAATTTCCGGCGGATTACAAAGCTAAAAGCAAAAATACATACGAATTAATTGCAGTTGCCAGCCTGAGCAAGGAAGTTGCCTTGTCAGCATAGCAATTGAGAATCATAAACAAGAGCAAGAAAACAAAAGTGGAGATATGTGTAAAGGAAAAATAGTGACTTTGAGCCAAGTGAGTGTCCATGCCCTATGAATTTCATGATCACCACTGAGGTAGCCGCCAATGGAGCATGGATTCTAAAGGACTTGGTTACATTTGTAGATGATAATATACGTCTGTTTGTTCTGGTTTATAAGATAATTGAGATTGGAAATGATTAACAGCAAAGTACATCAAAAACAAGGGCTCTCGTAACTTCTTTTTCGCTTGATTTGAAGACTTCTTAATCATGATGTCTGTTACTTCATGATCTCTTATTACATATGATCACTAACATAACATATAAATGATTCTACAATATCATAGTTGTTCATCAGGGGCCAGAATCTGTACACGTCTAGGGGATGTAAAAAGGCTTAAAGACACCCACTATCCACATTAATTAGGTAACGTAAAAGAGAACTTTTGCTTTATATAAATGCTTAAGGTGGGTCGACATTGAAATTCTTTAACCTTCTTTCTTTCATGTCTTAATTATTGGCATATCCTTTCCTCTAAGTCCCATCTCTCACGGAACCTAAATCTTATTTTATTGGCTAACCATCAAACCTAAACCCTCAAAGATAAGTTTTTAAAGTGGCAACTACGTACCACCCTGAATCTTCCTTCTTTGTGCACAATTTGCTAGCTAATGCTATCCTGCTCGAACAAAAGAAAATCATATTATTAACTTTTCTTTTATAGTACCTAAGCTTTGCTTTTGTACATGTATATGTGTGCTTTCTTTTGTGGCAAATATTTCCTTTACACGGTATAGTAACAAAATTGTGAAGTCCCTTAGTCAGGTGTACGGGACAAGAAACGAATGTAATGTTTGTCACTTGGGTGTCCTTAGTCCTCCTCTGTCTAAGAAATAGCACCTGCAAATTGCCATTATTTATAACTAGGAATCCAGTGTCTCTAATGACTAAAGATGCTCTTGATATGTAGTCAAGCTACACATGCATGTGTGGCAGTGGAAAGAACACAAAGTGTACAAACACTAACCTTAGTCTGATTCTCCAGTGATTTTGGGTATCTATGTAAATGAAGTTTAGTGGATTAAGAAAAGGAAGGAAAATGCTATTGTTCATACATATGTGATGTATACTATACATGTGGTGGGTAACAACCTAAACTCCTAAAGCGTGTTCTTAAAGTGGCAAAGCCACTTTAGTTCCTTCAGTGGCTAACGCTAATTCGGAATATTCTCACGTGTTATATGCGCGGGGCTTTGCCCACGCCTTCGGAACAACTGTGTCATAGAACGAATCGATTATTGAAACAAATAGCGGCTTACTAAATTTCTAGATTATAATATGATATGTTAAATCCAGTCTTAATATGCTAGCTTGGTAAATTTGATAACAATAATATAAAGAAAGAAGCAGATCCAGTTGTCTCATGTACACAATCCACCAGTAAAAGTTCACTCATGTATAACCGTTTAGTTAGGGGCATCGTTTTCATCAGAATGAATTGTCATTCTCACTTTTTGTCCTATAAGTTAGATTCGGTTGTCCAAAGGCTAAAAGAGTAGCCACTCCTCAGGAGTGGCACGTAATCCATCATTTCCCTATGCTAGATAGACCCACTTGTTCTCCAAGTTACAGAACTTCCCCCATTTGTGGGGAGGAAGGGTATATGAGCATGCCTGCTCAGGCCTGTGGTACTGAAAGAGCAGTAACTAAACATGAGCTCACACAAGACTGAAAATTGCCAATGGCTCGATGTGCTCTTGTGAGTTTGATATTGCAGTTTCTGAGTCCCCTCTAGTGTTATAACCTTGACCTGGACTGTAATGCCGTGTGCAACTAGACTGTATGTTTCTCCTTTGGACTCTTTATGGAGCCGGTGATAATGAATTATATCATGTTGGTTATTGTTAAATATATCAATCTACCATTATTTGCTTGAAAGGCCTATTATCAACATAATCTCATTCAATGCCCTTCCAGGAACTAAAAGCCTTTTTATGCTTATATTATAACAAGATGGCAATTTTTCATTTGAAACTTGTTTAAAAGATCCGACTCTTCCAAGTCTCCATGAAGAAAGGTTGACTTAACATCTATCTGAAAAATAGGCTATAATTTTTAAACAGTGAAAGCAATCTCTAATTTGATAGTATCTTATTATGGCAAAGGAGTAAAATTTTCCTTATTGTCCACACCGAATTCTTTCTTATTGTCGTAGCAAATAAGCAAGCCTTATGTTTCTAGTTGTTGCTCATTCAACAAAGGATGTTTCGTTTCCTCATCATTATCAAAATCTACTAGAATATGCTCTTTAACACCATCCTATGACCAATTTGCACCTTTATCAAAGACTATGTTGCAACTAATAACATTTAAAAATCATATTTTCTCTCTTATCATCAAGCTTTCTCTTATTCTTGTTTGGGATATAGGCATATGTGTAATACACCTAAAAGTTCTAAATTATTTTATAATAGGTCTTTGTCCACTCCATACTTCCTCTCAAGCAAGGACGGAGGTACACCACTGG
>JANVCL010000006.1:9348740-9362249 GCA_026546855.1 Erythroxylum incrassatum | reverse complement strand
CATATATGCTAACATGATGCATGAACAAGAAAATGCATTGTCTTAGTTTCTCTTTAAGCTCGCTTGTACTGAAATTTAGGGTCTTAACCCTTAATATGGGGACGGGATGTTACACTTACTATAAGGTTATTACTAACATTCTTTTAAGGGTTAAAGCAAGCTTGATTATGACAGAGTTAAAAAGGGAAGTAAGGATGATAGGTCCATGCTTCAAGGTGTGCAACAATTGCTTGGACACAAGAATATGATGTTTGGTGATATTAGAGATGAATTGGAGTTACAAGATATTTTATAGCCAATATGCAAAAGGGATAATCATCCTAAATTCCTAATGCATGTTGGTGATAAAGGTGAAATCCCCAAGATGATTTTAGTAATATTGAAGAGGGAGATAACTTGTACAAAAGTTACTAACCACCAAAAAATTATATGGACAGATTTGCACATCGAAGTGATTGGTAAGATAGAGACTATGGAGGCATGCTTAGGCTAGACGATAACCTTGGGAATATAAAAAATTAAGATTCTTTCATTTAGAAGGAGAAATGACCATAAGGCCTACCTAAAATGGGAAAAGAAGAAGAGACTAAATTTTTACCATCTTCATTACATCAAAGAAAAAAGTTAAAATTTTCTATTATTAAGTTTATTAACTATACATTAATTTGGTAGGATTATCTTATGATAAATAGGTGAAGGAACCATAAGAGATATATAGATAATTGGAAGAATTTGCCAATCATAAGGAGGCAATTATCCCTAATCACTACTATAGAAATTTGTTTTAAAAATCATAATGCCTCACTCTAGGGTCATATAGTATTGATAAGTACCATAAGGAGATAATGATTTGAGCTAATGTAAAGGAGGATTGGAAAGCCACCATAACAAAATTTCTAAACAATTTGAATCATAAGATTGTTAATGTGATAGGATTACGACATTATATGGAGGTAGAGATATGGTTCATATTATCATAAAGGTAGTAAGGAAAACAAAAAAGGAAAGAGCAATCGTTCATAATAGAATTTTAGTGTATCCTCATAGAAATCAAATTGAAAAAGATTACAAGGCTACTTTTTGAGATTGGATCATATCATTTTTAAAATTTCTTGTTTCAACGAAAAAAGCAATTTTTTCTACAATAAAAAAACTTGTAATTAAATCCAAATTTAATTTCCTAAAGAAGAATGAATATAACCTAGTAAAATAGAAGGTAAATCTAAAACGTAAATCTATACTTGAGATATTAAATATTTTCATTATTTGGGAATAAGTCATATGACCTCTTAATATCTTAATAAAAGGGCAATGAGAGTGATGAGAATTCAATGTCACCATTAGAAAATTGTAATGATGATTAGGCATGCTCTAAATGCTAAGCCAAAAAAATGATGTTAGTGTGTATCAAGAGAATATTTTTTCAAATAAGATGTCATATTAATAATAAAGTATATAACATAATTATTGTTTAACCAAAGGAGGTTCCAATTGATGTTTTAATGATGACAAAATATGTGCAATACTAATAAGTTTATTATTTTGGTGAGCAATATAAGAGCAAGATGTAGTTGTAACTTAAGAAGATATTTTATGAATATGATAAAGGAAAGTTGAAGTTTACAACCTTTTGTTGAGCAAGTTTTAATCTTATAAACTCCTCAAAAATTCACAAGTGCACGGGTCATAAAGCGTAGTAATTGAGGTGTCGATCCCTCGAGGAATTAATGAACTAATGAATCCTAATGTTATCTAAGGTAATAATGAGTGTGATAAAAATGAAAATAAAAATTAAACAACAAATTGAACAATTGATTATGAATTAATTAAAATTGAAATTATGAAATTAACTAAGGAAATTGAAATAGAGCACAACCACTTAACAGTCAATAAATCGCACAAGACAAGATTAACCAATTATAAGAAGAGGGGTATAATAATTAGTGTTAAGGTTGAAACAATGTTGTCTCGTCATAATTTTTTAGTGATTGAAGTGTGCTAATGTGTAGGATTGTTATTGACTCTAGAAGGATTTTGTCAAACGGCTTAATTCAACTAGAGAGAATAATGAATACCAAAAAAGTTATCTCTCTAAGCCTTTTTATTCTTCTTATTTCTTCTTTCTTCTTTTAAAATTAGTTTTGAACTAAACCTTAAATTCTTAATCTTGTTTTTAATGCAATAGAATAATATGCAAAAGATAAATTCAAATTAAGTTTGTCCAATTGGAACCTTCTTTATCTTTTTTAAATATAATAATTGCCATCGTTATTTAAATGGGAAGTCAACCTTATCAACCCTAAAAAAATAAGATAGGAGAAATTTTAGGCATCAATATTCTATATACACACTATAATTGAGGGCTATCTATTAGTGTTTACTATTTCATATATTAAAAGGTCAATCATGTTAATACGTGTGTGTTAGTGTTCATAATGTAAGACAGTGACATGGAATTACGTACTTGAACCTATTAATTAAGACATATAAAAACAAAAATACTACTTATTGATAATTATATTAAAGCAAATATAGAAATTGATTATTGAAACGTGTGAAAAAAAGACAACATAAAATAATGTTATTTTATTTTTTTATAGTTAAGTTCAAGTAAGGGATAAATGACTTAAGTTGAAAGGTAAGTTCAAGACAGCCAAATGCATTTATGAATATGGACAAGTTGTAAAAAATGGAAGCATAAAAAAAGGATGCAGCTTAGGGCCTTTGGCAAGAAAGAACTAAAATAAATAAATTCAAACCCTACTCCTTCCCTCCGCAAAGCCTCTATTTTAAAAATAAAAACTCATTTCTTTTATAATTCATGCATATACAGTTAACATTAAAAGATGAATAGTAAAATAAGTTGTAGTATAAAAATAATGTTGATTATTTACATCTTTTTACGTACTTGTTAGGTGTGTCATTCGCAATAAATTAAAAATATCATTGAGATAAATCATCTGTAAGATAATTAAAAAATTTAATTAAAGAATTTTATATCACCTTATACTTTGTTTGTGGAATCAATAAACATGTCTCTAATCCAGTGCTCAATATCCTCAGCCAGAGGAGGAAATTTTGGGTATACCACAAGATCTTAACCTTTTATAAGGCTTTTAGACTTCCCAATGTCTGAATCTTAGCAACATAGAGAAAATTGGTTGTGAAATTTGGAAAATTACTATTATACAAGTAATAAAATTACAAAATTTACGCCTACAACTATCATTTATATTTTTCTATAAGAAGAAAGGCAAGCATGTAACATAAAATAAATACAACTAAAATCAATCAAAAGGTTTATTTTTGACAATGGTGCCTATTATTGTTAGGTTCCATACTAGTATCAATGGCTTCCATTAATGATTGGTTTAAGAGTTCTATCACTTGGGTGTTAGATCCAATAGGTTTTGAAAATGTTGGTATTCACAAGTTGATCACCTTTCTCAGGTGAAATAGAAAAATAGCTTGAACACATGCATCTCGGACAAAGACTCACTTCAATAGCTAAACCCCATATGTATCTATCTGTCACGAGCAATCGAATGAGTTTTAAGGGACTCAAGTCAGCTACAAAAGGTTAAGCGGGATCTCTATTTTCTATATCTATTCTTTCTAAATGTACTACTTGCGAGTCAGGGACTAGGGAAAGCAAGAAAAGGGATAGACGTTAGCCTAGGAACTCTCCAAAGGGATAGACGTTAGCCTATGAGCTCGGAGAAAGGGCCTACTCAATCTCCGAAAGGTTGTTAAACACTCCTAGTTATTATGATTGACCTATATTTTAGCAAAAACCTTAGGTTTAAAAAGGACTTCTTTCGAACAAACAAAGAATACTATAAGCTGATTCTAAATACTTAAACAAATGTATTAATACTTGTTAGAGAATATATTCACTAAACTAACTTGATATGAGAATTCTAGATGGAATATTACTAGTATATTTATAGAAATACTTATTGTGATGATTGTATAATGATATTTTGATCTGATCTTCAAAGTATCTTATGTATGGATTGTTATCTTTTCATATTACTTAGGACTTATCCTAGTCAAGAGTAACTTGGTTGATATTTATGAGATATGATATGAACTCAATGGAGGTAATTGAGTGATAAATGTAGAATTCATCATCTTAAAGTAAATAGGAGAACATTCTATTATTTCGATTAATATTGAATTAAAAATCTTTGGCAAGAAAAATGATACTTAAAAATAATTTTGAAATACCATTAAAAATCAATTACTAATGCTAGAGAACTAATATGACTAAACTCAATTAAAGTATACAATAATTTCATATTATATGTCTAATTGGAATATTGTATGATGAAAGGACTAAATTATATATATATATATATATATACATCATTCTTAATATATAGATATTAATTATTTAATTGGAACATGTTTAGGAATCCAATAAGTTATACACAAAGAATGGTTAAAGAGAAATTGTAATTTAATCACGTTGGATTTGATTGTAAAATTTGAAAATTTTTAAAGAAAAATACAAAATATTTGAATAATAAGGCACAATATTAGATATTGAATCTTATTTGGTAATTAATATTTAATTGAGATTAGTTGTAATTCTATAAAGTTTAATTAAAATTAAAATTATGATACAATTAAATTGTTAAAAACTCTAAGAGTGGACTGAAGTTAGGTCATTGACTGCTGATCAGGGCAGTCCCTTACATAACAGTTTTGAGCTTGTTAATGATGGAATTGGATTATGAGTCCTGCATGAAAATTGAAGTTTAAGATCTTATCTTTCCACTGATATAAGGTAGTGATTTTTTTGACATTTGTACAAGGTGTTATACTGTTTTGAAAATTGCTGTTCAGATTGGGTACTTTCAGTGGGCAGAAGCTTTGTTGATTTGTTTGACTCATTTAGCAATTGAATTTGCTTTCATGTTGTACATGAAAGTTGTAGAAAACATTGTGATCTTTCTGTGCACATTTATTGTGTAATTTTTGACAAAGGAAATGAGAAGTTATTGAATTTACAAGATACTGTACTGTTTTAGAACCCATTGACTAGGCAGTAGCTTTGATTGGATTTTTGACACCCTTAGGGGTGAAATTGATTTTTATGGTCTTCATGAAACTTGTAGAGGTTTTCAAGATCTTTCCAACGAGACATGGTTTGTAATTTTCTGAATTGTGTGCAAAGAGTTATGGAAGTTTGAATTTCGGTTAAAAACAAGATAGAAAAAGGAGAAATGTATATATATGGGATTTTTGTTTTAATTTCGGATTTCTGATTTCTTTGGTGAATAACTTTTCCGTCCGACGTCTGATTGACCTGATTCTTGAGGCATCGGATTCATAGAATATTTAATTTAATTTTAAGAGAAATTGGGAATTTTTGGACGAAAAATTGACGTGGGTATGGGTAAGGGTTCATTAATCACTGTTTTCACTGCTTTATTTCTTTTGGGACCTATAGAGGTCCGAATTGAGTACTGTCAGTGCCGTTAGAGTTCTAATTTTTATACGGATTTTTATGATGGAAAATATTGGATTAGGGCCGGGAATATCATGAACATGCATTGTGCACTTCCTAATTGCTACATGTGCATCATTAAATCGTTCAAATTGAGCAATTGATAATATTGCTATACTGTAACTGTTATAGAGACTCTTTCTGGAGCGTCGATCTCCCGACGTCACTGAGACTTCCCGGTATTAGCTCGGAAGTACAGGTGAGTAACCTAGATGGGTTTCTCAATTATTATATGTCTAATGTGGGGAATAATGGAGGGAATTGTGTAATGTTTCTGACTGGATTCCGGACAGATGGTCCGATGAATTGGGAGAACTGACATAGAAGTGTATCTGTGTGTGATTCTGTGAGTTGACTTGCTGCTACTGTGTGAAATTGTGATACGTGAATTGATTGTACAGTGACTGCTTATTTGTGATATGATACATTATGAACACTGTGCCTACTGTGCATCTGTGAATACTGTGATATACTGTGCTTCATTTCTTTGCCTCTACTGGGGCAGACTGTTTTATAGGGACTGTGAATTGAGCATATGCATTTCATACACAAATGCATAAACGGATAAGAACAACAGTTGTGACCAGAGTCGCCACTGATACTGATACTGAAAAAGAGCCTCGAGCTCGTAGGGAGTCCTACTCCCTAGACGCCAAGCGTCCACTGACTACTGTTCACTGTTTACGCGCTCGGTCACAACACTGTAATAAAATGGGAAAGTGTCACATGTGCATTGCATACACATTGGACTGAATAATAGAATACCTGAAATGCCTTTTTGCTGTATGTGACTGTATTGTTACTGTGCCATTATTATTACTGTATTTCTGACTGTGCTAATGTGCTTGTGTGATGCATGAATTGGGCGAACCATCGATGATGGTTCCTCACTGAGTTTGCAAAACTCACCCAAAATTTGCATCTATTTTTCAGGTCTTGAAGAGTACCCCGTTTGACACGGGAGTATGTCTATTATATGCAAGGGACAGATAGAGGTCGGGATCAGTTTGCGTCTGCATTAGTATTTCATAAAACTGTATTCTGACATCTCTGTATTTATAGTGAGCCCAATTTGATTATGGCTTTTTGTTCATTAAATAACTTTTGTAAATTATTGTTGAATGATTGTAATAACTGAAACTGTTTATTTATGAACGTGGGCTCAAGTTATCTACTATTTATTCCGTGCGAATGAATGTGTTAAAACAAAAATATTATACTGAGTTTCGACTGACTGATGTAGCACGCCACCCTCGCGGGGTACGGACTCGGATATTACCAACGATGTCGGGTTCGGGTCACGTGGGAGTGCGGTGTTACATTAAATCTATCTTGAAAGCACAATTGTTTAGAACTTTCTTCCTCGATTAACTTCTTAGCAGTTCCTGCACTATAGAGATGTTATCTCCAATTTGTTTACCCTGTAAGAAAACAGTTTCGTTATCACAAATTAAACACCTCAACACAATTTTAAGCCTATTGGCAATAATCTTTACAATCACTTTATATAAGAAATTAAAGCAAGCAATAGGCCTGTATTCCTCCCAAGATGTTGGATTACTTAGTTTAGGGACTAAGCAGAGATAGGTTTTGTTGATTTCCTTTAACAAAATTCCTAAAGAGAAGAATTCTTTAACAACTGTTTTCACGTCGATCCAATCTCAGACTAAGATTTCTGAAAAAAGAAACCATTAAAACCATCCAGACTTGGAGTCTTTTTGGGATTCGTTTGGAAGACAACCTTCTCTATTTATGAGTCTTCAACAATTCTAGTTAATAAAGCTTTATCTTCATTGGATAATTTGTTATGAACAACAGAATCCAAAAGATGAGTGTGCACAGTTGTATTTCGAGAGATATAAAAATCTTCGAAATGTCTCTTAGCTTCTTTCAACAAATTCTCATGTTTGCTAATCTTTCTCCCATCTGGCATGGTAATTTCCTTAATAGAGTTATTATTCTCCCAAGCAATTATTGAGTTGAAGAAAATTTTGAAATTCTTGTCACCTTTTTTTGAGCCATTTAACCTAACCTCTGTTCCATAACACTGGCATGATTATTAAGGGCTTACAAATAGTCTAACAGAACATATTTCTCCCGAGATAAAAGGGAACAATCCTTAGGATTATAGGAAAGAGTATGTTGAACTTAGGATAAATTGCCTCTAACTGCTAAAATGGCTTGGAAAGTGCTCTCCCCTATCTGCTTCTTTTATGACTTTAAGCTCTCTCTGATTAATTTAAGCTTCTGCACACATTTGAATTTGAGAGTTCCATTAACACCTAAAGTGACCCCTACCCTCAAGCAGTCCTAAATCTATATCGACCATATAATTGTTGAATCTAAAAGGATGGCAATGCTTCACCTTTAGGAACAAATCCTCCACAATCATTGGTGTATGATCTGAAAACATAGGGTCAAAGAAAGAGGCCTTACTTTTAGGGAATTGTTGTAGCCATACCTGGTTGACCATAACTCAGTCTAACTTTGACGATCTACTTATCGATATAAGTTGGAAGTACTTTGCATTGAGTAGTTATCCAATTTTATTGAATTAACTTGGGAGTTCTACACTACTTTTAAATTTGACAAACTAAACAATTTTACTTTAAGTAGTCTTATTGTGATTCAATATAGATTAATGGGAGCCGAATTCAAACAAAGTGTCACTGAGTTCAATTTAGCCTTAGGTTTAACATATGAAGATTATGCTAATTTGACTCTTTATCAAGAATCTGTCGCGGACTATGGTGAGTTTAACTCTTTTTAAGCATGGAAAATAATGTCTTCTGATCCTTTTCCCTATAATCCCATTCAATCTAAGGGTAGTGATCTCAATAAAATGGAGTGGATTTATATGCAACGTTTCTTAGCCTTTAGTTATTCCAATCGAAAGGATTCCGCCCGAAAGGCTATTGCATGTACATGTACTAAGGCTGAATTGTTATTTATTCGATGTGTGGTGAATAAAGTGCGTGTCAATTTAGGTGTTTAGTTAGCGATGCAATTTAACACTGTTTTATCTTCAAACAAACATTTATGTCTCGGTTCTCTTATCACTCATTCGACTATTAATTTGAATTTGCTTGATCTGATTGGCACCAATATGCATATAGCCTGTGAGATGAAATCTTTGGATAGAACTTGTTTAAGTAGGATGGATGTAATTGAAAAACAACGAAAAATATGTCACGATCACACTAAGAGAGGTTCATCATCAACACAACGAGAGCATAGTACCATTCACCCAACTTTATATCTTTTAGCTCTACAGATCTAATAAGGTTATCATTCTCTGTTGGATAAATTGGAACGTAAAATTTTAAAAATGGAGAAAATTTTGAATGCTCTACTTCAATTCATAGGGGTTGTACCTCCATACCCTCCAACACCATAATACACATCCTTTCAATGTTCACATCTCATGGAAGTCCTTTATTCTTTATTTTCTTTGATTATCTTTATTGAGCTATGAGTATCTTATGCATACATTAGGGACAATGTATGAATTATGTGTGGGGGAGAGAATGTTTATATTATGATGAACTTTGTGATTTTGTTTGGACTCATTATACGTTGATTCATATATTAATTACTCCTCCTAATAGCTTCATAATTTTCTGATTGTTGTTCACCAATAATTCTTAAATTAGGATACATTTTTGGTTTAAGATCTAATGCATAAGAGAGACAAGCATGATTAGTGCTTTCTTTGAATTATTTCAAGTATCTCATTGATTTTGTTGAACGAAAAGTGTGCAAAACTTGATGCAATTTTGACACCTACGTGAGGTTTGAGCCTAAGAGCATTCATCACATATGTGCTCATATATATCTTTTTGTTGTGTGTTATCAAACATAGCTTGTCTATGTTAGAACTTGCTTTTGAATACGTGTTGAGACCACATTTTTTATGAATTTGTGTATAAAGATGTTGAGGGCATTTAGGATAACCATTTTTTGACCTAAACAAACCTACCTCACTTTTTACCCTTAGAAAACCAATTTGAGCCTTAATCTTTCTTTCATGCATAATAACCTTGTTACAAGCCAAATTTACCATTTTTTGTTGATACTATTAAAAATTTTGAACCCCTAAATTGAAGGAATTGTATCGGGCTTATTTGCATAGGACTTTGGCCATTTCCATGAAAAGTTAATTAGATTATTCAAGTTGCATTGTTTTGATATTTTATAGAATGGAGGAGAAGTAAAAGCAAAAAAAAAACCTCTTAGATATTTTTGTCTTAAAAAAGAGAAAAAATAAAAAAGAAAAGAAAAGACAAAATGATTGAAAGAGATATCATTTGAACTAAGTTATTTTTTATTTAAGTTGAAACTTGTATGGATAAGTTTGTATGATTCCCTTCAATTTATTTAGCTAAAAATCTCCTTTTCTCATACTTTACCTAAGTCACGTTACAACCCTTATTATGTCCCTTTGATTTATACATTAGGTTCATTTTGTTTAGTGGTGGAGATATGATGCTTGAGCAAGCTTATGGAAATAACTCGCTATGTTTTGATTTGAGAGCATAATGAACCTTAAAAACTTTGAGCGTATAGAGTGAAATCCTTATGAGGGTGTCGAGTCTTGTTTATTTGATTTTGATGGAATTGATGAGATGCTATGTTTTAACAATGTGTCCTATGGGTGTTTATTCTCTTGATTGTTATTTCATCTTAACTCTTAAATGTGAATTAGCTTTTGGATATTTTTGGATAATATGAAAGGAGATGAGAGGTTGTTGTAAAGATGATCAATGTATTGAATTGATGTATGCTTGAGGACAAGTAAAAGTCTGGTGAGGGGAAATTGATAAGATCTTATCTTGAAATATTATTTGATATTATCTTCTTTGTTTTGAATTTATTTTGGTGTTTAAATGTTAAAATTAATGTTTGTTTTGTTTTAGGAGATAAAAAGTAGAGATTGCATCAAATTAGGACTTTATTGATGATAATCACGAATTTTGGATAAAATGAAGACATTGTCGCAGTGGAAGAGGCTAATCACTTGAAAAGTTGGAGTTTAACTGGGAAACTGCCTCTTATTCCTATCATGTAAGAGTTTGATTTTGAAATCATTTTAGATACACATCTTCACAAGTTAAAGTTAGATTAGGATTATATTAGAAAACCCTATAAAAGGGGCGTTCCTCACAACAGAAAAAGACTCTCTCTCTTTTCACATTTTTAGCAATTCTTAGTCTTTTTTCTATTTTTGTTATTGGAGTGAAGGCTACGTGTGGCTAAACTCATCGTTCTGATTCAAGGGGATTCAATACTCTGATTGTAGTTTTGTGAGATTTTGTGTTTCAAACTTTCATATAGATTTTATTGTCTTAACCATAGTACGAGAATAGTTGAGTCTTAACCATAGTACGAGAATAGTTGAGTCTGGTAATATTCGATTCATTGAGAATGGTCAAATCAGTGGGAGTGGAGAATCAAGAAAAGTGGATAGTCACGAGAATCGAGTAGAAACTACTTCAAGTCAAGTAGACACTACTACATCAGACGTGATTCCACTAGTTGTTATTCCTCTTGTTGCATCACGGATACACATCATACCGAAACAACAAATTAATATTCCAATTCCACAAATTGAACATATTAATGATGAACTAGCTAATGATGATTAAGTTACAAATGATCAAGTGATGCCACAAGAAGTAGCATTACGAAGGTCTGTAAAGCAGAAAAGATCAGCTATTTCAAGTGACTATGACATTTACTCACTTGAACATAAATGTGACTTAAGCATTGATAATTATCCAGGCTCTTTCAAACAAGCCATGGAATGTAACAATTCTGAAAGATGGTTCAATGCTATGAAAAAATTTGAAATCAATGGATGACAACAATGTCTGGGAATTCATTAAGTTGCCGGAAGGTGCAAAGCAAGTGGGTTGTAAATGGGTCTTTAAGACCAAACGTGATTCACAAGGCAACATTGAAAGGTATAAAGCCAGACTTGTTGCCAAATATTACACTCAAAAGGATGGTATTGAATATAAAGAGACCTTCTCTCCAGTTTCAAAGAAGGACTCTTTAAGAATTGTTATGGCACTAGTGGCCCATTATGCTTTAGTGCTTCACTAAATGGACGTAAAGATAGCAATGGCGACTTGGAAGAAGAAGTATATATGGATCAACCGGAAGGTTTTGTGACCACATGAAAGGAGCAATTAGTGTGTAAATTAAAGAAGTTAATATATAGACTGAAGCAAGCTTCTCGACAATGGTATCTTAAGTTTAATAATATCATTATGTCTTATGGTTTTGTAGAGAACACTATTGATCGGTGTATCTATATGAAGGTTAGTGGTAGCAAGTTCATTATATTAGTCTTATATGTTGACGATATCCTTCTTGCTGCGAATAATGTTGTTTAGTTATATGATGTAAAGAATTTTCTTTCTCATAATTTTAAAATGAAAGATATGAGTGATGCATCCTATATGATAGGAATAGAAATATTCTAGGATAGATCACAAGGATTGTTAGGATTGTCTCAAAAAGGTTATATCGAGAAAGTATTAGAAAGATTTCAAATGAAAAAATGCTCCGCAGGGATAGTTTCAAATCAGAAAGGGGACAAATTTAGTCTAATTCAATGTCCATGAAACGATTTGGAACGTAAGGACATGGAGTCTATTCCGTATGCGTCAGTAGTTGGGAGCTTAATGTATGCTCAAACACGCACTAGGCCAGATATCAGTTTTGCTATTGGAATGCTAGGCCAATATCAAAGCAATCCTGAAATGGACCATTGGAAAGCTGCAAAGAAAGTCCTTAGATACTTACAAGGCACCAAGGACTATAAGCTTACATATAGAAAATCAACCCATCTCGAAGTGATAGGTTACTCGGATTTAGACTATGCCGGTTGTGTAGACTCACAGAATTCTACATTCGATCATATGTTCCTATTAGCTAGAGGAGCAGTTTCATGGAAAAAAAAGGAACTAAAACCAGAAACGAAACCATCGTCGACGGAAGACGATGGTGCAGCATTTGGCTCGTGACTGCTCACCAATTGTTGCACGTGCCAGCGCTGCTCCATGCGCCAGTACTGTTCTCTATTAGTGAAACTGGCTCTGTATGCGCCAGACGGGCTTTCAGGCCCAAAATTAGCTTCTGGACTGATTTTGTTAAGTTTTGGGCGATTAAGGGCAATATTTAGTTAATAAATGTTCAAGGCCCAATTATAAGGGATTATTTAATTCATAATTGATTTATACATAATATAATTTTGGAAATTAATGCCATATTATATATTTCTTTGGTACTTTGAATATTTTATATTGTGTAATAGTTGGAATTAAATTTTCCTAGTATATATTGAATGTAATACATGACATTATGGGCATTTAGAATAGTTTATTTGTCACAAAGTGACCAAACTAGTTAAATTAAATTTTGTCATGTATGATAATTGTTCAATTAAATGTTTATTACATGGAATTACCAAAAAAAAAGTTTATTGCATGGAAAGCTTGTTAGTCACCAAAGTGGCCTAGCTTGAAAAAAATTTAAGCATTTAATTGTGATTTGTTCAATTATTCATTATGATATGATGATAAAAGGACATAAAGGTTGAACTGAACAATTGAGATTATTAATTGTAACGCTAGGAGGTTAAGGTGGACCATTGCTTATAATTGATGACACTAAAGGGACTTTATCAACACATTTGGTTAATATGATTGTATATCCAAAGATAACATTCATGTTGATTAGAATATGATTGATTGTCCATCATAGTAAACTATATATATGCATAAAAATAGGTTACTACTATGTAGTTAAATTTCACCTAAAGGAGAATTTAAATACATAATCAAAGTTTCTTAGTTAGTTTGAATCCATTTAGGTTTACTCAAAGCATTAATGCATGGACTATATGTTGTATGTGCAACATCTACTAGTTTGATCATCTCAGGCAATGACTTGATTAAGTTCAATGGTCTGAATTATGGGGATTGGTC
>JANVCL010000006.1:9336816-9348640 GCA_026546855.1 Erythroxylum incrassatum | reverse complement strand
TTTTGAGGATATTTTTGTCATTAAATTAGGAGTTGTAAGGCAAGTCATGTCATTCCATCCCTGACCCTCCAATTTGGGGGGTCACAAAATATTTGATTTTGGATGACAAAGGATGGCTTCCAAAGCCATTAATTGTCATTCCATCCTGTTTCAAAATAGACTCCCAAACAATGACTTGAATCATTTGAGCCATTCCCTTCCATCCCTCCACCCACATCCAAATATACCCTAAAACTTTTTAAACTAAAGACTTGTATCTTTTACGCAAATTCCATATTGCAAAACAAACTGCAAGACAATACGGTAAGAAATGCGAAGAGAATTTTGATTTGGCTTGAACCTGACAATTGGCATCTCCGGAACACATTGCACTGTTGCGGTTTACATGCTAGGGGTCTTACAGAAGTTATGTGGGCCACGTTACAAGTTGGACATATAGTTGCAAAAGTTAGGTGATAAATTGATGAGGGGCAATATGGTGGATCATCATCATTCTACGTGACATTCAGGCAGGCAGTTGTTACAGATAGTTAAAACAACAGTTATCTACCACATTGATGCATAACAATTACAAGGTCAAACTAGAATGATTCCAATGCTATTCATTCATTTGTTACTAATAGTACAATAACAGTACAAGACAAGAATACAAAAAGTGAAGACCCCTTCTTGTACGGTTGGTCACTATAAGAATCATCTTACGGGGAAACAAAAGGAACAATCCCAAAGCTAAACCTAAGAAATTAGCACATATAATTTGATTGAAGGAAAACAGGAATCTTCATCTTCATAGTTTTGAGTTACTGTGACATAAGACCTCAAGATCTTGTGCCTATGAGAGAAGTTTATTATTAGGCAACAACATAATCGGTCACAGTTTTGCAGGCTTTGGGAATATATCAGGAGTTAGCTTTTGTGCTGCACTCAGGCTGCCCTTAATCTTCAAAGTCCCCCTGCAATCCATCAAGCACCGCAGAATCCAAAGCCATTATAGCGTAAATATTTAACAAAAGAAAAGATTGAAAACATAACCAATTACAAGAGTTCACACCTCATAAAGGCTATCTGAGGATTCAGCTGACCATTAGCCAGCTTGAAGAAATCATCATCTTTAATAGAAATTATAGCATCAGGCTTCCCTCCTTCGCATGAGCCTAAAATTCACCAAAACAAATGATCAATTTCTGCCTTAAAGCTCCCAGAAAAAAGAATGAAACCGAAAAAATGGCTTGTGTTTCTTGCAATCTGCAACTTATCCCTCTTCTTTATCTGAACAATGTAATAGAACTCTCTAAATTGTAAATTATGTACTTGCGATCAAACAATAAGATCCAGTCCCCAACCTTTAGTAATCTCTCCTTTCTTAAGATCTAGAATGTAAATCACTTCATCGGTCCCAATTTTCTGCACCAGAAACAAAGTGTAAACCATCATTTACTCAAAACCATAAGCCACGGAACCAAGAATCGCCTAAAACAAAGGCAGAGACAGAAGACACGAAACCTTAGGAGCGATATTGAATTGGTAGACAAAATTGATCTTCTTTACCCTAGCACTCTCTTCAGTCTTGAGAAACCGCTTCATGAGCTCGATAACGGAGTCAGACTTAAGCACAGTGGCCATTTTGCCTCAGATTACTTCGTTCGATCACAGATAAGAGTAGCCAGTGCTCGGTTTATGCTCAAAATATAGACATATTTCAAGAGGGCGGGGTGGGTGGGTCTTTAGTGGCGGTTTCTTGATGGCAGTTGAAGGTAGAAGCATTGGGGGTGTTCGGTAACGCAATTTAATGCAGCAAGAAGGATTACGATCATAAATCATTTAGATTAAATTTAATTAGAAAGAAATGCTTCACAAAACATATCTTTTGATTCGATACAATTATACATAAATCCAATCAAAAGTTAAATCGATAAAATAAAAAATTTAAGGTTTAAAAAAGTTCAATTGGTTGAATAAAATTAAAATATTTGAAATGTAATTAACAAAATTATCCTTCATCATCAGAAAAATTTAAAATTTAATTAAAAAAGAGATTGTTAAATGAAAATTATTTGATTTATTTTAGTTTATAAAAATTTATTAATTTATAAAAAAATAACTAATTAATTAATTAACTGATTGGTGAGTTACTAAAATAAATTGAACTAAAAATTTAAAAATCGAACTAAAAAATTAGATAATTCAAAACGTAGCTGAATTTTTTAATAATTGCTTGTTATAATTGTAATAAATTATTGGACATAATTACAAAATTTATTCTCTTTTTTTATATAAACACGATAAAAAAATTTGTTTACTAATTCAAAATTTTTGAGAAGTCTAGAATATATTATCCATGCTTTTGTATTCTCAATTGGGTTGTATTTTCTTTCAATATCATAATATATTCTTTTAAGTTTAGTTGTTTACATTGGGATACTCAGCTACCTTTGCTACAATGACATCTAAGCTAAGAATATTGATTGACATGGTCCTAGTCAACGGCCCACCAAAAAGGCTTCACATGGGGCAACTGTTCTTAAGTAAAGCTGGCTAGGGTTTTTTTAATGACCTACATGAATTTACAGGCCTTACAGATGAACGAAGCATATCTGAATTTTAAAACTACTTTCCAATAAAGCTAATAAGGGATCATTTTAAGGTTCAAATATTAAGATAAGATTAGTAATAGACGACAAAGAGGGGGGAAAAAAAGATTCACCAGCTGTACCTTTCTTTTCTGAGGCCCAACACTTCTACCATGTCTCATATTTCTCGGTCGCTGATTATTGTTTGATGGAAGTTATAAAGGCCTCATTTAGTAAGCTACCAATTAGCTATTTTTTTAGCTTATTGTTGTGTTTCAGCTGTTTGACTATTCAAACAGTTATAAATGTTGTTTGGAAAACAGCTGAAGCATTGGTTGTTTGTCTTCAAACAGCCAAAATTGAAAATGCTCCTACTAAGGAACGTTTTCATCAACCAGCTAACTATTTAACCTTTAAAACCCAATTATACCCTTTCCAAAAGAGAGAGCAAGTTAACCATCCAACCATCCACCAAGCATGTCTGAAAAATTAGGGCACACCATAAGATTTGAGTTGTAAAATCAGCATCGAGGAATTATACACAGGAGGAGTTACCATGGGTGAAACTCTAAATGTGCAGAAGAAGAAGGAGATGGCAAGTGAGCCCATAGCATCGGTCCCTCGCCAGTCCCCATATTCCCTAATCAAGAAGCTTCTGGGAGAGATGCGAAAGAAATGTTTCGTTATACCCTAATTGGGAACTCATATTCGTTCCCTAAAGCGTAGCCGTTTTGATTGTTATTCTAACTTCTTTGGTATTGTCGTTTTGTTGAGCTTTAAGTGGCTTTGTTATAGACGGTAGTGATTCATCGTGAAGGGTTTTGTAACCAAGGGTTTGGCAGACCATGTATTTTTAATATTCTTTAATACAAGTTTAAATTTTTTAGCCAAAAAAAAAAGAGCAAGTTAAATGTATAGAAGAAAAAAAAACTTTTTTACAACTTTTTTTGCTAATGTTATATATAAAGTAATATACTTAAAAATATATTTTCATCTGAGTATGATAAATTGTAGAAATATAAATTTTATTTATTAATAAAATTAATTAACAATTAGTTGTAAAATATGTATTATAAATAAAATATGATTAATTTATCATCTTATATATTAGAATTATTATGTACTAAATAAAAACTGAATAAAATTTTATTTTATTATCATATTGATTATTAATTATTAACAAAATTTTAAGATATTTTATTTTATTATCATATTAATTATTAATAAAATAAAAACATATATTTATTAATTAATAAAAATTAACTAGCTTTACATATTTAAAATTATTATACTTCTATTAAAAATAATTATATGTAAATTAATACATCAATTAATAACTTTTATTTTGATGTATTCAGCTCTAATACACGACCTTTTGGATATGATTGAACATACTTAGACTAAAGGGAAGGGTTAAAAATCAAATTTGCAAGGACAAGGTAAATTGGTTCTGCTTATTTTTTTAAGTCATGTCCTTAGAAGTCATTTTACACATAAACAGTTAATACTAAACAACTAATTTTACTAAATATTTCTAACAAACAGTTAATACAATCCGTTGGTCAAATCAGCTGATAGAATCGGCTAACAGCTAATGCAATCAGTCGATTGTCAAACAGGGCCATAGGCTTTATAAGAATTAACACTCTCGACATCCCTTTTTCTAAATTACTTATAGAATTCTCTCAACTTATTCATGTAAATACTATTATAAATTGGACATTTGTACTTCTAAAGGAATTTTGATTAACAAATTTCAGAAATCAATTTTCATAATAAGGTATATTTTATAGTTCATAATTTACTATGTTAATGGTAAGGTTACTCCTTTGTGACCGGAAGGGCGAGCCTTGAAACAACTGGTAAGGTTATTCTTTTATGACCAGAAGGTTACAAGTTTGAATCACGAAAATAACCTCTTTGTAAAATACAAAGGAAATGTTATGTACAATTGACCCTCTCCCAACCTTCGCAAAGTCGGAAGACTTATGCACTGGCCAACCCTTTACTTTATTATGATTATGAATTAATGATGTTATAAAATTATAAAAGATCATAATTTTTAATAAATCATTTAAAAACTATTTATATATTCATTATGTATATGATGAGATTGCCCCTATTTTCTAAAAGCTTCTCCCTCGTGCAAGTAAGCTTTTTATTTTGCAGCACTCTCAAATTCGATTGATCATTCAGCTTCTCCTAATTATCATTACACAATATGAAATTTCCATTTTGTTGGATTTAACTAAAATGGACAAATAAAATGAAACATGCTAAGAGAATTAAATTACAAAAAGGGGAAAAAAAAGAAAAATCAAGCTTTTACAACAAACCCTTCGGTCTATCTTGAATGTAATAAATCTCGATGGATGAACCATTAGTGATTTCACCAATTTGTTGTATTGATTTAATCTTAATGAAACATATTGTAACTAATGTTAACATCATCATTTACTACTGATTTACAACTTTGAAAGCAAAAACTATAACTATCAAATATCAAATATCAATACCATAAAATTTGATAGATTTAAAGAATTTGTAGTTGACAAATAAAGTGCAAATAGAAGCCTTATTAGAGGTCTCACAAATAACACAACTGTAACTAGATTTATGACCAATAATTCAACAACTAAAAATATAATAACATAGAATTGTGATATTTCAGCATTTCAAAAATTAATTGATGGTGATTTTTACTCAGTAAAGATAACAAATTAGTCCAATAAAACTAATTCCAACAATATTAACAAATCAAGTATAATTTAATTAAGATGAAGTTCAACTTCAAATATTTAATCTAATTAAATTTAGGTTTAATAAAAATTTTGAGCTCGATTATTAGCGAAAAAATTGGGTTAGGTTAAATCAAAGTTAATGAGTTAAATTATATTTAGTTTGACTTCAATTTGAATATTCAAATTCAATAAAAATAAAAATTAAACTAGATTTCTTTTCTAAACTTGAATTCAAGTCTTAAAAAGATCAATTCCAATTGGATAGTGACTTCAAGTTGTTCTCTTTAGAACTAATTAAGAGTAAAAGATATATGTCTCTCTTGTAGCTTAAGGAGCTTAAAAAAAACTTTTCTTATCTTTAAAATTCTCTAAAAAAACTCCTTATAGGTCTCCAAAAACAACCCTTCTTTTAAAATTCATTTAAAAAATAATATTGAAAAACATGCAAAATAAACTTCAGATGTAAACTATTCAAATGCCACTAATATGCATAGCTTTTAAACTCAAATCAAACTAATTTAATTATTGAAAAACATGCAAAATAAACATCAGATGTAAACTATTCAAATGTCACTAATATAATAATCCAACATAGCTTTTAAACTCAACCAAACTAATTTAATTCAAATTAAATTAATAATTTAAGATAATTATAATAAATTATTAATTTAAATTAAATTTAATTAATTTAGTTCAAATTGAAAAACTGAATGAAATCGTCATATAGACAACATTTAATTAGTACAAGTGTGTATACATTTCATTATTATTTTTTGGCCAAGAGAAGAGATTAAAAAAAACTACAATAATTTTTTTGAAAATTTTAAAACTTAAGGAAATTTTTGTAAATTTCTTAAAATGCAGAGGATATTTATGTCCTTTAACTTGAAATTTATCTCATCATTACACCCAGTCCGAAGCCCCACAATAAAACGGGGTCTGAGGAGGTCTGATAGTACGCAGCCTTATTCCTACATAGTAGAGAGACTATTTCCGATAGACCCATATATAAATGTGACAATAAAAGAGTGATGGTTAGAGTAAATAAGTAAAACTGACAGGCTAAATAATTATGTAAAATAAAATTAAAATAAATACATAAATAAATAAAAACTAAAATATAACTAAAGGATATACCTGATGGTGTCTAGATCTGCTAGTACTTGTTAAGCTGTAAAATCCGGCTTTTCTTGTCACTAGTTAAGGTAGGGTTCTTTGCTCAGAGGACCCTGAAGGTATGACAAACCCACAGTTTTAGTCGGCCTCACGAGATCTTTCCCCATACACCAACTACTAAGTATATCATTTACAATAAAAACTAAAACATTGTGTTAGACCAAAATTTATAGTAAGAACTATCCAGGATACTCAAAAATTAAGAGCCATTTCATTAGAAATAGGATTTGACCCATTTAATCATTTTTGAACCATAAAACTGTGATGCAATGCTTGACACCTCAAGACTGAAAAAAATACACCTCAAGGCAGACAAAAGTATAACTTCCAAGTTTACTTCTTTACTCGGAGCATTATACTTCGACGTAATGTGAATCTAGGTCATATGGGATGTAAATTTTATAAGCTCAAAGGCACTAATCCAACATTAGCTACACTCTACATGCTAAAGCCGCAATATCTTCATTTCACCAAATCAAGCACAAGCACCATCCTTGAGTGTTAAAAGTTCTTCGTACCCACCTAACTACGAATCCTAGATGAGATCACAAAAACAAGAAAGAGAAAGTGATTTCAACATAAAATCACCATCTGAAATTCAAAAATGGCGCTAAGATCTCACTGAACCCACACCAGTGAATGCGAACTTGAACTTAACAATCACAAAAAAGTTAAAGATTGCAACTTTCGTGATTCTATATGAACTTTAAAACCAACCACAAAAGAATTAATGAATAGGAGGACTTCTACTAGAAAAAAACCCCCATCGATCCATGGACAGAGTCAAGTACCAACAAATAAAAAAGAAAACAAATTTGAAACCATAAAAAACTTGAAGAATTAGGGCTAGAGTTATAAAACCAGATAAGGGATATTTACCGGAATCGATCAAAGGCTCGATATATTAGTGTCAGGTTTGGGAAACAAGAAAAGTGTACTCATTGGGTTTGCATGACGAGTGATAAAATACAATCTTGAAGGTCTCAAGTCCTCGTAACTTTTATATGAGCTTGTAAAAATTAATAGGTGCTAATGGACTTTAACAAATAGATTGTGAGCACAAATGATTGAGAAAAGTTATTTATTATCCAACTGATGGACAGATTATTATTAAATGTTCAATATGTTGAAAAAGAAAGCACAGAAAGGAAAATATGAAGGAAATAAGGAAGAAATTAAAGAACATAAGAAATTTACATGGAAAACCCCAATAGGGTAAAAACCACGGAGAGAGAAGAATTTCACTATAAAAGAAAATTAGGGATTACAAAATTAATCCTCTAATTTATGCATAAAAGTGGAATTTTGTTTTTGGTGCATTGAAGGAGGAGGAGAGAGCCATCTTTTATAGGCTTTCGTCCTCCTCTCACACTCTCATCCCACCGATGTGGGATGAGTGTCTTAACATTCTCCCACTTGAAGATTGAATTGGATGCCCATTAATCTTCACCATTCTTATTTACCAAAAAAAATCTTCACCATTCTTTCCTTCTCGGCTCTATACTGCTTATGTCTCTATCAGGCCACAAGAGGATCGACACCATATGAACTTATCTATGTTGACAACCTTAGTCAGAAAATCTGCCACGTTCTGCTTCATGTTGATCTTTTTCATAGTAATCGTCCCTTCCTCCACTTTCTCACGAACGAAGTAGTACTGCACTCGGATATGTTTGCTCTTGGCATGAAAAGCTGGAGTCTTTGCAAGATACAAAGCACTTTGGCTATCACAAAATAGAGAAATTATCTTCTGTATGTGCTCAACTCCTACTGTATATGGAATGTCTAATCTGGTGCTGATCATGGAAAACATCAGGCTACCCACTGCTGATGTATACGGTATTCGAGGCATCTCTATCCTCTCTGTTTCACTGCTAGGACTCATTTCAGAAGACAACTTGGAATTAACAGGGCGTGGGGTCGATATTGGCTTACAGTCTTGTACGTTGAAGCGTCGCAAGACATTCTTCAGGTAATTTGTGTGAGAAGCCAGATCTTCCTTTTGTTCCGATCTCGGTGAATCTACATACCAATAATCTTATTTGCTGGTCCCAAGTCTTTCAACTCAAACTCCCTAGCCAACTAAGTCTTTAATTCCTGAATATGATCTTTGTTGGGGCCTGCAACCAACATGTTGTTAACATATAATAGCAATATGACAAAATCATCACCTCCAAACATCTTGTAAGGACACTCATCTCACATCAGTGGGATGAGAGTGTGAGAGGAGGAAGGAAGCCTATAAAAGAAGGCTCTCTCCTTTTCCTTCAATGTACCAAAAACAAAATTCTACTTTTATGTATAAATTAGAAGATTAATTTTGTAACCCCTAATTTTCTTTTATAGTGAAATTCTTCTCTCTCTGTGGTTTTTATCTTATTGGAGTTTTCCACGTAAATTTCATGTGTTGTTTAATTTCTTCCTCATTTCCTTCATATTTTCCTTTCCGTGCTTTCTTTTTCAACAAAGTGGTATCAAAGCCACTCTTAGGTTAAGTTTAAATCTATTTACCATATGCTCTATGGTTGCCACTTGGTATGGATCCTCTACATCAGAAAATAAATTAGAATTTGCAGTACCCTCAGGTGTGCATGGTACGCTTGTGGGACCACCATTTGATTTTCGTACTTAGTGGGACCCATTGTCCCCTGATATTCCCAAATTGCTTGGTGTCATCATTTGTCAGGTTCATTTTGTTTGGGGCCCACGAGGTTACTATTTAAGTGTGTGATCGACTTATGTGAAATAATGGTAGGAGTTTTTCGATAGAATGTCAAAAGTAAAAGGAGAATATAAGGTGGATAAATTCAACGGTGAAAATTTCTCGATTTGAAAGATGAGAATAAGGGTTATCTTGGTGAAAGATAAGTGCCTCGCAGCGATTGTCAAAGGGCCAAATAATATCACTGATGAAAAATGGGAAGAAATGGATGCAAACGTAATGACAAATTTATATCTCGGATTGGCAAATGAGATATTGTTAAGTATAGAGGAGAAGAAGACAACCAAGAAATTTGGGATTATCTTAAAAGTATATACGAGGCAAAGTCCCTACACAATAGAATATTTCTAAAGAGGAAGTTGTACACTTTGCAGATATCAGAATCTTCGACAGTGACCGAGCACCTCAATACACTGAATTCTCTATTTTCACAACTCAAAAACATGGGTTGTGAGATAAGGACTAGTGAACGGACGAAATTTCTACTTCAGAGTTTACCGAATTCATACGATCAACTCATCATCAACTTGATGGCCAACTTGCCCATGGAAAGTTTAAACTTTAACAATATTGTAGCTGCGATCATTGATGAGGAAAAGCGGCGTAAGAATAAAGAGGGATCTTCACAATAAGTAGACCTATTGGCGGTGAAGAGAGGTAGATCAATGGAACATGGTCCCAGTGGGATTCAACAACACGGTAGATCAAAATCTCAGGGTAAGAAAATATCAAGTGCTACAATTGCGGCAAGAAAAGTCACCACAAGAAAGTTTGTTGGAACCTAAAACAGAATTCTGGTCCTCAAGGAAGAGTTACTGACCCTTAAGGAAATGTTGCACGCATATCAGACGTCGATAACGCCTTGACCTATGAAGCATCAACAACACATGATGGTAAGAGGATGACGCAGGATGTGTAGTTGGTTGATTCTGGTGCAACCTATCACATAACCTCTCATAAAGAATGGTTCTATCACTATGAACCAGTCTCAGGACGTGTTGTATATAGCTGCAGTGATCAAGCCATGAATGTTGTTGGAATTGGATCTATCAATATGAAGATATACGATGGAACTATTCATACCATTTAATAGGTGCGACATATTGAGGGAATTCGAAAGAATCTATTGTTGTTGGGACAATTGAACGACCTCAACTGTAAGATGGAGTGTGAAAGGGGAATCATGAAGATAGTTCGTGGAGCGCTAGTGATAATGAAGGCTGAGAAGATAGCTGCCAACATGTACATGGTAAAAGAAGAGACTTTGTTGGATGGAGAAGCTTCAGTCGCCTCGAGTAACAATGAGAGTTCTTCGAAGATATGACACAGGAAACTTGGTCTTATGTCGGAGCAAGGAGTGAAGATTCTTGTAGACTGAAAGCTAATTCCTGGGCTCACAAAGGTTTTACTACCATTTTGTAAGCAGTGCATGACAAGCAAGCAACATCAGTTGAAGTTCAGCTCATCGGGCTCTAGAAGCACAAATGTTCTATAACTGGTTTACTTTGATGTATGGCAAGCACTGGTTGTGTCCCTGGGAGGAGCGAAGTGCTTCGTATCATTCATTGATGATTATTCTAGGAGATGTTGGGTGTATCCAATCAATAGCAAGGGAGATGTGTTTCAGACTTTCAAGGAATACAAAGTGCGAGTCCAGTTGGATACAAGAAAGAAGATAAGGTGCCTCAGGACAGACAATGGAGGAGAATACACTATTGCAGAGTTTGATAGTTAATGTAAGCAAAATGGTATCAAGCAACAATTCACAATGGCATATACTCGACAACAGAACGGTGTAGCAGAGCGAATGAACAAAATGTTACTGGACAGAACCAGGGCAACGTTGGCGACATCTGGTCTAGAGAAGTTCTTTTGAGTTGAAGCTGTCAACACTGCTTGTTATGTGATCAACCGGGGTCCAGCAACGACAATTGATATGAGGACACCAATGGAGTTGTAGACAGGTAAACTAGTAGATTATTCTAGCCTTCATGTTTTAGGAAGTCCTGCATATGTGATGTACTAAGCTCAAAATGTTTCAAAGTTGGATCAGAAGTCTAGGAAATGTATTTTCTGAGGCTATGCTGATGGTGTAAAGGGGTATCCCCTGTGGGATCCTACTACCTGCAAGGTTGTTATCAACAGGGATGTCATCTTCATAGAAGATAAGCACTGTAGTGAAGATGCAGGTACTTCAGGGTCGGATATTATAGTGATACAAGTGAATGATCATACTTCTGAAGTAGTGTCGGATCAAAATCCTATGGAGAATGACGTTGAAGTCGATGAAACTAGATGATTTGATGCTAAAGTTGATGAAATTAGACGATCAACTTGCACAAGGGAAACTCCCAGTTGGAATTCCGATTATATTATGGATAGTAATGTAGCATACTGTCTACTCACTGAAGATGGAGAACTATCAAACTTCTAGGAGGCAGTAGGCGGTTCAGATGTGTATCAGTGGATAACAGCAATGTAGGAGGAGATTGAAGCTCGGCATAAAAATCAGACTTGGGATCTTGCACAGCTACCATTAGGGAGGAAACCCATTGGCAACAAATGGGTGTTCAAGATCAAAAGAAACAGTGATGACCAGTTGGAGAGGTATCGGG
>JANVCL010000006.1:9308111-9336716 GCA_026546855.1 Erythroxylum incrassatum | reverse complement strand
CTTTTTGACTCTTTTGGATTTTTGGAAGGATTCTAGCTTATGGAGTTTAGAAATTTGTTTGGGTTTAAATGTTCTAGTTTAAATGGATTCCTATTGAATGAGATTTGATTTGTTTTAGGAAACCAAGGGAATCCTACCCGATAATAAAAGGAAGACAATGTTGACTTGGAGTTTTGCAAGCAAACTAGTATGGTTAGTGTGTAAAGGGGCAAAGAGCCTAAGTGTGTACATATGTTTAAATTTATAACCTATGAATGAAAATTGAATATTATGAGATCATGTGAGGTTAGAAAAGAGATGACAAGAAAGTAAGATAGATTATAAAGTAACCAAGTGTTCTTGATGTGTGAGCTTATAAAAAGGGTAAAGATTGAAAGGAGCATTTAGAATGATCCAGTACAAATGAAGTGTCAGTCCTAGTTCAATGAGACTTGTATAAATTTTGAAATGGGAATAAGCGTAAAATGAGCCCTAAAGCATATACCCGGGATTGTCATTGAATATGCATTGTTCATAGCGCATATAACTATTTGGGCATAAATGAGTGTTGTAATGTTTGTAAATTGTGTATTGCATAAATTGTGATGTGCAGGTTAAACCTCTGCATACAGGCGTTCTAGAAGTGGAAACAAATGCTAATCTGGAGCGTACTGTGAGTAGACCTAGATGATCTTACTTTATTGTTTTTTCGGTTATGATCTGAATTAAGTGATAATGAGTAATTATGAATATGATTTGATTGTTGAATTTCGAACAATGAAGGTCCGATGACTGTGATATATGGATGAGATATTGAAGTGCAAATTGTATGTGAATGTGAGTGTTAAATGTGTGCTTGCATTTGTATATAAATGAAAATGTGAATTCTCCACTTTAATGTGGAATGCCGGACTAAGGTCCGATGAGAAGAGAAAGTGGTTGAATGGGATATGCAATTATGAGTGATGCATTTCATTTCATGAATGCATGAGCTGAAAGCTCAACGTTCAATGAGCCCTATATGGGACAGTTATCAATGAGCCCTACATGGGACAGTTATCAATGAGCCTTATATGGGACAATTATCAATAAGCCCTACATGAGACAGTTATCAATGAGCCCTATATGGGACAGTTATCAATGAGCCCTACATGGGATAGTTATCAATGAGCCCTATATGGGACAATTTAGGCACTCGGTCACAACAAAGTAACAAATGGACAGTGAGTCTCGTGCGCATTGCATAAATATGAATGATTCAAAATACTGAATGTGTAATAAAAGTGAATGTGTACTAAATGTGAATGTGTAATAAATGTGAGTGTGTAATAAAAGTGAATGTGTACTAAATGTGTGAATGTGTAATAAAAGTGAATGTATACTAAATGTGAATGTGTAATGAATGTGAATGTGTAATAAAAGAGAATTTGTACTAAATGTGAATGTGGAATAAATATGAAATGGGTAATAATTATGTGATTGGATGAACCATTGATGATGGTCACTCACTGAGTTCGCAAAAAGTCACCCAAAATTTGCATCTATTTTTCAGGATAAGAAGAATACCCCGTTAGGCCAATGGGAGTATACCTACATCATTCAAGTGAAGGATAGAGGTCGGGATTAGTTCGTGTCTGCATTTCATGTCTTTAATTTTGTATTGAACTATATATTCCACAACTATTGTATAAATTCATACTTTGAAATGACTAAAGTGTTTGTATTTGTGAAAGGGCCCAATTGGCTTGACGGAAATTTTGTCAAGTCATTGTATGACTGAAAAGGGCTTATGCCCTATTTGATTATCGATTTTTGCCTATATTGTTTTGTGTTTTTTGGATTGAAAAAAAGATACCGATTTCTGACTGAGTGAGTGCTTTAGCACGCCACCCTCGTGGGGCACGAACTCGAATATCACCATCAATGTCGGGTTCGGGTCGCGGGAGTGGGGTTTGACACAAATGCATTTCTAGACTCTCACTGTTCTCTTATCTTTACTGTTCTATCCTTCCCGTAGGTAATGGGATGTTACAAGGATGACCAACCAATTTCGTACAATCTGCCAAATTCTCGAGTGAGATTGGTCTGGTATCCCGAACTTCCTTACTTGTAAAAACAAAATTTTCAAAAATTACAACTAAGGAATTGGACATTGCATTTGATAAGTTAGACGTAAGTATTCTAAACCAATCTATGTTGTATGTATTTTCCATATGCTTAGAACATTGACCAATAATTTATAATTTTTTGCAACAAAAGTTGGACGTCAAGGGAGTGAGGATTGACAATGAAGTACATGCTACTGTGAAGAAGTTTCTTGTTTTAAGGTCCAAAGATCAAAGATATAGCTTTAAAAAGCATTTTACCAAGCACGGAAAGGATGTTAAGCCGCATAATGTCACAGTAGCAGAGTGGATGGACTTATGTGAATATTGGGAGCAATCAGCTACAAAGGTTAGTTTATTTGATCACTACTTTTTTTTACAACTTATTATAATTTACTATTTATGAATTATGATTTATAGATGTTATAATACATTTTCTTACGTGTACGATTAGGAAAAAAGTCAAAAGGCAAAAGTAGCTAGGAGTCAGGTCAAATATCGATCAAACTTCGGCTCCAAGGCCTTTGTAGCGATACGACATGAGATTGTGAGTTATTATCTTTTAAATTATATTTTTCTTTTATTGACATTTCAAATTTTATAATAAATATTAATATTTATATATTTCTATACAACAGACTGACAGAGACGGAGAAGAGTGTGACCGGATGAAGTTATTGTATCACACTCATTATGATGAAAGAAAAGGTCAATGGACAACTCCCGAATGCAAAGAAAAATGGGTGAGTACATAGTTTATTTAAAAATATTTCTTAAATCAGATTGTGTATGTAATTAATTCTTTACCTTTTCAGGACTTAATGTGTCATGAATTGACACATTCAACTGAACAAGGTCATCCGATGACAGTGGATGAAGTGTGCGACAAAGTCCTGGGCACCAGAACAGATTATATTGTTGGCACGAGAATGGGGCCTCGACCACAAGGGAAGACTTCGGTCAGAAAGAGACTTCGAGACGAATTAGAGGAGTCGAAGAAGGTTAATGAGGGCTTACTGTCTAAAGTTGATGAATTGACCAAAAAATTTGAAGAAATGCAGGATAAATTAACTACCGAAGTCGAACAACAAAAGAAGGTCTTGGAACTTTTATGTTCTACACATAATATTCGCTTAGAATAGATAAGTACTCATACTAATATATTAAACACTTATGACATATTGTTTATATTAATTACTATATTATGACATGTTTGGGATTTGAGATTATATATTTCATTGTCTACATATATTAAATTCTTGTTATACATTATTAATCATTCGCAAATTAACGATGTACTCAACAAATTGATGACTTATTAAATAAAAAATTCCATATATAATATTAACTAGTTATTAAATAAATAGGATTTAATAACTTTCCTAAATATTAATTATTAAATCAGAATAACAACTCAAATAAAATTATATTTTAAAACCATATTTGGATTCAAATAAAATTTAATTTTCATTTTAATAATTCTCACAATTATTATTATTTTCGGATGAATCACATTTAAATATATTTTCATATATTTAAATAAATAAATTTTAATATATTTAAAAAATAAATTTTCACACTTATAATCTGCGACGTTTCATTCCAAACGTCGCCGAATGTAACGCTACAATAATGTCTAATAAACGTCACACAAAGCGTAAGGGTTTCCACGATGTTTGCTAAAGACAACGCCCATTCCCTAAAGATTTTATGACGTTTTCCAAAATGTCGATAAATAGGCAAGGTTTCTTCGATGTTTTCCAACAAACGTCGCCGAAACTATTTGCTTACTCCACCTTCAACGACGTCTCTTGCGACGTTTTTAAAACGTCGCAAAAGGCGTATTTTTCTTGTAGTGGATCAAATGCAATTCATAAAAAGGAGAGACTTAGTTCTTTAACAACTTACAGGGATCTTCCAAATTATGCGTGTGAATAATATTAGAGGTCACATGCTTGTAGGACTATGGTAAATTGCTATTAACGTATTTGTAAAGTTGATTTATGAGGGAATTAAAAGAACAACAATGAAGATTTCTGGCCAATTAAGTTCTTCTGTTCGCAATATTTTATAATTACCATTATTCATGCTATTAGAATCAAAGTGATTTCGATTTATATATATAAAGTAAATAATTTTAGGATAATTGTGTGCATATATGATGATATTACGTTCTTATTTTCCCAAAGCATTTTTTATTGGAAGTTTGTGATTATCGTAGTACATTAGTTGAACCTCAGATTTTGTCTACCAAAAATTATATTCCTGACAAATGTAAGATATGAATGGAATGGTTTATCAATTTGAACTAATAGAAATGGCACTAACAATATAAACCCTATAAATAGCGTACTGTTAAAGCAAGTTGGCAGTATTTTGGTTGAGAAGATTGTAAAGGAGAAGATTTTCATATCACGTTTTAAGAAATGTTTAATTTACAATATCATGGTATCTCATACATATTTGTATAGCGATGCAGAGATCTTGTTAACACCTTAAATTTGAGATTGCAGTGTTAAAATTTTTAAGAAAATTTCGCTTTCAATTTTTCCAGTTATTTAAAATTTGCTTTAGCCCCATCGCAATTATATGGCTCCACTCGATTCCACGTACATAAATACACATATATATGCTACGTATTGTTTTTATATTTCAGAATTCCAACTATAAGATACAAAAAAATACTTGAATAAGTATTTTAATAAAAAACAACATTGTAGAATGAATTATTAAAAAATCAATCCAATATTAACAATTTTTGCTTATAGTAACTATCAAACTCTGCACCAGTGTATTCTCCTGCATTGTCTGTCCTGAGACACCTTATCTTCTTTCCTGTATCCAACTCGACTCGAGCTTTGTATTCCTTGAAGGTTTGAAACACATCTCCCTTGCTCTTGATTGGATACACCCAACATCTCCTGGAATAATCATCAATGAATGATACGAAGTACTTCGCTCCTCCCAGGGACACAACCGGTGCTTGCCATACATCAGAGTGAACTAGTTTTAGAACATTTGTTACTCGAGGCAACTGAAGCTTCTCCATGCACCAAAGTCTCTCCCTTTACCATGTACAAGTTGGCAGCTATCTTCTCTGCCTTCATTATCACTAGCGCTCCACGAACTATCTTCATGATTCCCCTTTCACACTCCATCTTACAGCCGAGGTCGTCCAATTGTCCCAGCGACAATAGATTCTTTCGAATTCCCTCAACATGTCGTACCTGTCGAATGGTACGAACAGTTCCATCGTACATCTTCATCTTGATAGATCTAATTCCAACAACATTCATGATATGATCATTGCAGCTATATACAACACCTCTTGAGACTAGTTCATAGTGACAGAACCATTCTTTACGAGAGTTCATGTGATAGGTTGCACCAGAATAAACCAACCACACATCCTGTGTCATTCTCTTGCTATCATGTGTTGTTGATGCTTCACTGGTCAAGGCGTTATCGACGTCTAATATGCTTGCAACATTTCCTTGAGGGTTGGCAACTCTTCCCTGAGGACCAGAATTCTGTTTCAGGTTCTAACAATCTTTCTTATAGTGACCTTTCTTGCCACAATTGTAGCACTTGATATTCTTCTTACTTCGAGATTTTGATCTATCGTATTGTTGACTCCTACTGGGACCACGTTCCATCGATCTACCTCTCGTCACCGCCAATGCCTCTACTTGCTGTGAAGTTCCCTCTTTATTCTTATGATGCTTTTCCTCATCAATAATTGCAACTACAATATTGTCGAAGTTCAAACTTTCCACAAGCAAGTTGGCTATCAAGTTGATGATGAGTTGATCGTATGAATCCGATAAACTTTGAAATAAAATTTCCGCTTGTTCACTAGTCCCTATCATACAACCCATATTTTTGAGTTGTGAAAATAGAGAATTCAGTATACTGATGTGCTCGATCACTGTCGAAGATTCTGACATTCATAAAGTGTACAACTTTCTCTTGAGAAATATTCTGTTATGTAGGGACTTTGGCTCGTATATACTTGTAAGATAATCTCAAATTTCTTTGACTGTCTTGTCCTCTATACTCAACAATATCTCATTTGCCAATCCGAGATGTAAATTTGCCGTTATGTTTGCATCCATTTCTTCTAAATTTTCATCGGTGATATTATCTAGCCTTTTGACGATCGTTACGAGACACTTATCTTTCACTAAGATAGCCCTCATTCTTATCTTCCAAATCGAGAAATTTTCACCGCTGAATTTATCCACCTTATATTCTCCTTTTACTTCTGACATTCTGCTGAAAAACTCCTCCACTGTTTCACATAAGTCGACGCCACATATGAATAGTAACCTTGTGGCTCCTACACAAAATGAGCCTCACAAATGATGACACTGAGCAATTTAGGAATATCAGGGGATAGTGAGTCCCACTAGGTATGAAAACTGAAAGGTGATCCCACAAGCGTACTGTGTACACCCGAGAATACCGCAAAATCTAATTTACTTTTTGATGTAGAGGATCCACACTAAGTGGCAACTACAAAGCATACGGTAAATATAATTAAATTTAACCCAAGCATGACTCTAATACCATTTTCTTGAAAAAAGAAAGCACAGAATGGGAAATATGAAAGAAATAAGGAAGAAATTAAAGAACACAAAAAATTTACGTAGAAAACCTCAATATGGTAAAAACCACAGAGAGAAAACAATTTCACTATAAAAAAACATAGAGATTACAAAATTAATCCTCTAATTTATACATAAAAGTGAAATTTTGTTTTTGGTGCATTGAAGGAGGAGGAGAGAGCCTTCTTTTATAGGCTTCTTTCCTCCTCTCACATTCTCATCCCACCGATGTTAGATGAGTGTCTTAACACAATAATGTCTTGAAATATAAAAAAGATTATAATAAGATAACCTCAAAATAAAATCAATTAAAGTAAAGAGATTATATGCTTCTTTCCTCTTCTTACGCTCTCATCCCACCGATGAGTGTCTTACAAAAAAATGTCTTGAAATATAAAAAAGATTATAATAAGATAACCTCAAAATAAAATCAATTGAAGTAAAGAGATTATACAATGAGTTGTCCCGACAAATTAACACAATCTAGAAAGACGAGGAGATGCTAAATCAAGCGGGAAGAAACAGACTATGTTATAAATGAACCGATAAAATACAATAGGTTTACAAGATTTGTACACTAAGATCTGTGTTAATCTAAGCGACTGTTCTCTCTGTAATCTAAGCCAATTAGCTATATCATCTAGAGTTCCTGAGGACATAGACAAAAATGGCGTCTGGAGCTTTTTGGGGTTTTAGTATCGTTTCAATTATTCCAGAAATCTTGTTTAGAAACCAAACCCAGTTCAGATTTATGTCGAAGTACAAATATCCCAGACTTGGAAATGTCAAAGAGCTTCCAGACAAAACTCTACTTATTCATCACAAGTAATTGTCTTCAACTAGCTTCTTCAATTCCTCGAGCCTTTTTATAATCTTTGGATTCATTAGGTCCCTGGCTTCCCCTATGAGAGTCCCTTCCTGACTAAAATGGTAAGCATCCACCACAGCCTTGATCCAGGTATGTAACTTTTCAGGTGTCCTATAAGATTAGTAAACCCATTATTGAGAACATCTCCCTACATGGAATCAACTGATAACAATCCTAAGCTCAAACATCATCAAATCATTAGCGAAACCCTATCTGTCCTTATGTCTTGATGCTATCAATAAATTATTCATTTTATAAACTAGAAGAGTAATTCAAATGCTTAAATTCTAGATTTTATAGGTTAGTCATTTCCCTAGATAAACTTGGTCACAATTAACCAAAGCAAAAGGACTTTTAAATACATACGTGTAGAGGCAGTCTACATCCTTTCCTTCAAGTTCTTCTCCTGGTGTAAATGCATCTTCTAAGCCACACAACAGCTCATCAGGATCCTTAATTTTGAGAAGATACTTCACGATTCTAATTTCCTTTGGCATTTGTCTCTGTAGATTGCCTACTGCAGTCTTGTACAGATGATACAACACATCCTTCACCTGCAACGCAGGATGAATGATGAATCAATAATTTTTATTTGGCTTCTTCCAAATAACAATTCTGGCCACACAAGACCAAATTAAAATTAAATAATTTACTGGGTCAAATTACACTATGATTTGACATGGTATAATCATCATAGAAGCTTTCTCATGAAACCATGCAAACATCCAATATTTATTAGCATAGTCCTTCTCTTGGATAATTAACTTTCTCTTTCCATACAATCTTTTTTCTCTATGTAACTTGTATCAGAAGAAACTAGGGAGGAATGAAGGCTCCTTGGTTTAGCATATTTTTCAGCCAGGTTACATGACAATATTCCACTAGAATCAAGGAAGATAAATAAATAAATGATCAGATACTGCATCAACGGCCAGAAGTACCAAAGTGAGGCATTTGTTTGAGCTACAGATCATTTTACCTCATCTTTTGTCATGTTAGATTCTTTGGCAGCTGACCATGCTTTGGTGATCATCATAACTAATGTAGAATCAAGTTGCTTCTTTTCAGCCAAATCATCTATCTTCCTACAAGCAACATCTAGGGAAGGAGAACTGACAATGTCTTGAAGCTTCAACTCTGCCACATTTAATGCTTCCATGCTTTCTATGGCTCTATCATATGCTTGCACGGCAGCTATACATTCATTTCCAAGCTTTGCCAAATCTTGGAACACATAATAAGAAAACAAAGGAAGTGTCATTGACATGACTGCTAATATTCAAACACAAAAAGATGTCCAGGGACTCGTACAGATTAGTTTTGATGGGTTGCATGAAGCTACATAAATTAATTCTGATTAAAATAAGCACATAATTTAATATCATAAACAAAATATCTAATAGGAAGCTGTCTCTGATAATTTCAGCAATGAGCTGAATCTCATTTATATTTGCAGATATTATCAAGCTATATTCTGAAGCTTGATGCTATCAACAAAACATTCTCATGTGGAAATTTATTCAAGAAATAGCAAAATAGAATTGGCGATGAGGATTCTCCAAAAGTTCGTTTGAGTGTCAATATCACATATTTGAGCTAACTAATAGTGAAGCTCTAACGCTTGCATAATTGAATTTGAACCCCATGAAACATCCAAACAAAGAGGTGCAGTCTCACCGCTCTGCTCAGTTGGGTTGTCATGATATGATTGAGCGACAGTGTGAAGATGCACAAAGAATTCTTTTGTGAAATCTTTCCGACGGCTGGCGATAACTTCACCCATCTCAGATGGCGCATTCCTAATCACTTGAAGAAGTTCATTGTGTCTCTGTACATCTTCATCAATCTGTTAAAAAAAATGGGGTAGCATAATATACTCATGAACATGCATCTTAAATTATAAAGTGCCACCATCCAACGAAAATGCTAACTTGCGTTGGCAAAAACAATCAAGGGTACCTCCTTCAACTTCCTAGCAAGGCGAAGTAGATTATGCTTCATCCCAGGATTATCTTCAGAATCTGCTCGCTCCTGACACCGCTTGAAGAAATGAGGACGAATGTTGTCCCATTCCTTACTAAAAGCGAGTAATCTTCTCCAGTCAGTGGGGGTGGACTTATCAACCATGAAAACCTCGATTAATTTGTCACATACTCTACTCATTTTCCCCTCTTCTTCCACAACATCCTTCTCACCGCTACTTCGCCTCGGACCATCGTCAGCATCAGAAACCGGCGACTTCCGTCCAACTTCACTTGCGCCGCCAAGGATAGCAGCGGGAGATGGTTTCCTTCGAAACCCAGCAACGTTAAAGGTCAAGCGACAACCTAGACTTTCCGAAGCAAGGAGGAAGAACACCAGTTAAATCCCAATCCAACATGACAGTTAGTTAATGAAACAAAAAAGACTGACTCACCGGTGAAATAACAAGAGAAATTAGGGTTTCTAGGTGAACATCTAAAGAAGGGAAGAGAAGGAGAAGCTATGAAAGAAGCTCTCAGAGGTAAGCAAGAGGCCTGCAACTCCATGACGACTACGACTCACACACAAAGAAACTAGGAAAGGCTTCAACTTTCAACTTTCGAGGCTTATGTAACAGGCAGGATGCCACAAGAAACTCGGCTGATTTGACCTCTGACATTTTCTTTTCATAGGGGTAATTTCGTCACTTCATTTAACTTGAAGGATCTTAACCACTAACCCCCCAACTCTCCTCAGCTAGCTTGGTCGAAGCTGGTTGTTTATTTTGGCGGGAATTTCCGGAGAAATGCTCTCATTGACGTGCCTCTCGCCGGCTAATGTCAATATTTTTCAGCAGCCTTCACTTTTCTCAGAACCGAAAATCTTTTCTGGAAGAAGAAGAAACTATCCTAACCGCACAACTTCTACACGTTCTTGTTGCTTCTTTTGCCAGAACGACGAGTATTGGTCACAACAATTGGTTGGTACTTGTATCCCAGAGGAGACCCAAGATACCGATTTGTCAACTACTTCTTCTGTTAGTCGGGTCTTCAACTATGATTTGATTACTCTTTGTCTTCGGTCGTGTTGTGGGATACAAGATGTTAGAAGGATACACACGGTTGTTTTGAAATTTAGTGAGTCTACCACGTATCTCTTTAACAATTTGATATGTGCGTACTTGAAGTTGGGTGAGTTGTTAGAGGCACGAAAAGTGTTCGATGGAATGCCGGAGCGAAATGTTGTTAGTTGGACCGCGATGATTAATGGGTACTTTAATTTAGGTCTGGATGATGAAGCGTTAAGATTGTTTGGTGATTCTGTAAAATGTGGGGTGAGGGGAAATGGTAAGACTTTTGTGTGTGTGCTGAAATTGTGCAGCAGGAGGTTGGATTTTGAGGTGGGGAAGCAGGTTCATGCATGTATTGTAAAGGGTAATTGGAGGAACTTGATTGTAGATAGCGCTGTTGTTTATTTCTATGCCCAATGTGGTGATTTGATTAGTGCATTTGGTGCGTTTGATCACATGGTGGAACGGGATGTGGTTTCTTGGACAACTGTGATTGCCGCTTGTTCACAGCGAGGGCATGCAGCGGTCGCCATTGAAATGTTCTCGAGGATGTTGAGTGAAGGATTTTTGGGCAATGAGTTCACGGTCTGCAGTGTTTTGATGGCTTGCGGGGAGGAGAAAGCTTTGAAATTTGGGAGACAATTGCACGCTGCAATAGTAAAGAGGATATATAAAGTTGATGTATTTATCGGAACTTCTTTGGTAGACATGTATGCAAAATGTGGGAATATCTTAGATTCAAGAAGAGTGTTTAATAGAATGAGAAATAGAAATACTGTTACATGGACTTCCATCATAGCGGGTTATGCAAGAACAGGGCTTGGTGAGGAGGCCATAGGTCTATTCCAGGTGATGAAGAGGCGAAAAGTGATGTCGAATAACTTGACCATTGTGAGTGTCCTCAGGGCTTGTGGCTCAATCGGGGCCTTGGTGACCGGCAGGGAACTGCATGCACAAATAGTCAAGGATTGCACTGTGTCAAATGAATACTTAGGAAGCACTCTTGTGTGGTTCTACTGTAAATGTGGCGAGTCTCGCATTGCCTCGAGAGTCTTGCATCAAATGCCCCTGAGAGATGTTGTCTCATGGACTGCCATAATATCAGGTTATACATGTCTGGGTCATGAACCTGAGGCTCTTAGATTCTTGAAAGAAATGATGGAGGAGGGTGTAGAGCCCAACCCATTCACTTATTCTTCAGCTCTAAAAGCTTGTGCTAATCTTGAAGCTGTCTCACACGGGAAATTGCTTCACTCCTTTGCCAGCAAGACCTCAGCCTCATCAAACATGGTTGTGAGCAGTGCATTAATTCATATGTATTCCAAATGTGGACATGTATCTGATGCATTGCAAGTTTTTAACAGCATGCCAAACCGAAACTTGGCTTCTTGGAAAGCTATGATCATGGGTTACGCTAAGAATGGACGCTGCAGAGAGGCTTTGAAGCTCATGTATAGGATGCAGGCTGAGGGTGTTGAGGTGGATGATTATATATTTGCAACAGTCCTTGGTGCTTGTGGCAATCTAGAGTGGGATGTGAATTCTTCATCTGGTTATTGTTTGCTGTCCAGCTGATATATCAGTTGTGAATAGTTTTTGGCATTTTAGAAGAACATTTCTTGTCTGGGAATCCTTTCTCTGCTGCAGAAGCAAAAGTCTTAATTTAGGAGGACTTGCTCAATGATTTGTGGCATTCAAGACCATTGGAACAACTTGATTGATTCCAGCCGCTCTATAGCCTGTATATTGTAGTCATCTTACATGAAAATCGTCATGAGCAGGTTTCATAACTATTGGAAGGATCTTCGTTGTAGAAGTTGCTATCATTTTGGTTCTAGGTCTCATGAACTTGGGTGATGCCAAGTGAACGCAAGCGAGAGTTGTACAATTGTACATGTAACACTAATTTTCCCGCAGACTTTGGAAAATCCTAACTAGATTCAAAATTAATACGACGCAGGGCAGGTTCAAGGTCAAAGTGATTTTATTTATTTTGATAATTAAAAAAAATCAAGAAAAGTCACGGGAAAATTAAAGGTGTGCATTGTGCAGTGCAGACTGGGGTTCATGAATGTCACATGAGTACATTGGGCTTTCCACTTTTTAGACCTAATAATTTTTAATAGAAAAAAACTCACTTCGACGATATCGGTTGAAGAAATTGATTTAAGAAGCCCATGGACTTCCCGCTTCTCTCGCGTTTTGCTTTCCTTGCAGGCGAAAGTCGCATCTTAAGAACAAAACAGAGAGAGAGGAGCCAATAAACCACTGTTTCTAACTTCTTATAGATTTTTTATCCTGTGTAGTTGTAACTCTCCTCAGATCTTCTTCTTCATGTTTTTGCACTTACTACCACTTAGTGTATTCGTAGGAAACGTTTCACATGTTACTTGACCTCTGCTCTTCTACAGATCCGTAAGTCTTCTTCCCCCATTTATTTATTTTACTGTGTTCTCATCCGTTGCTTTCAATCTTTAAAGGGAAGTGTAAAAGCCTAAAATTAATGTTTACTGTTCCTTTGTGCTTGACTAATAATTCCCGGGCATGCTGTTATCTTTGTTTCGTTAATCCATTTTCTTATTCTTCCTTGTTCAGTTTCGATTGTTGGCATTATTATTTTCCGTTATTATGTTCAATAGGCAAAATCCATGTTTCTCTGTCTGATTCTGAGTTTTGCCTTTCTATTTTTGGTGGGCAAATTTTATTTCATGTTAGAGGCGCAGGGTAGATGTGTTTTGTTTATGACACGGGGATTTGAGGGGTTTCTCTCTTTCTTTCGTGTTATTACCTTGTCCTTTGGGAATACATATTTGAAGATGCATTTAGTGCCCAAAAAATTTGGCTTCTTGGCCACATGCTTTTCTTCTTCTTCTTTTTTTAGGATTCTTTCAACTGTAGATATTTTGGGTTATGTCCTGGACGTTGGATGTAGATGAGGTGTGTTAAGCATAGCGTGTCTCTTTTAAAGGTAGGTCTGGGAGCTCTTTTATTACTAATTAGATACCTATGTACAAGGTTGCCAGGTGATCTTGTTTTCATAGAATAGTGGTACTGATGTAGCCACTAGTCCTTGCGTCCTACGTTAGAATTTGCGTGGTCACAGTCGCTGTGCTTATAGTATGATATTGACTGTTTACTTGTTATTTGAAGAGGTATGGCAAGATTTGGTTTGGACTGCTTGGACTAGAAATTTCTTGATTGTTCTTTTCCAAAATGTTGTTTTTCCGAAGGAAATTTTACTTTTCCTCTTTTGTCTTTGGGATCTTCACTTCATTTCATGTTCTACGCTGTGAGATGTGGTGTTGGCGGGAAAGGATGATGCTATGTGGGGCCATGAACTCTGAAAATTAGTAAACCACATTAATTTTTTTTGGGGTACTTTGGATGACATTATTCTGCTGTCAATCCTGTGCTGTATAAATAATGTATGTTCTTCCTGTCTTATATGATTCAGAATGCACTCTTTATTGAACAAGCTTATGCTTGTGTATGATCTCATGATTTCCTATAGCAAAGCTGTCTTCTTTCTGTAACTTTGACATTTTAAGTCCTATGCATATTTCAGGATATCTGATATAACAGATGCTGAAAACCTTGAAGTTGCTGAGAATGCTTTTATGAGTTTTGTATTCTGAAGTTGATGTGTTGCCCTCTTTATGGAAATTAATGCGACAGATACAAACATGGAAACTTCTTCAACATCTGGAAAGCTGGAGGGAGGTGACATTCATGTCCGAAGCGATGATGTAGAGGGCGTATCTGAGGACATGACAGCCCACAGCATCACTAAGGTTGAGTCCAGATATGACAAGGATAGTGAAGAACATAACATCAGTGAGAAGAATGGTGAGAGTGCTCTGGATGATTCTAGTTATCATGCAGAAAAACATGTAGGCACTAAACATAATGTCTTAGACAAGAGGGATGAGATTGGACATATACAAACTAAGTCTGAAGGAGAAAAGCTGAACGATGAGGTTCAACAATCTGATTTTAGTGACAAGATGGATGATAGTAGGGGCAAGGATGAAGAAGAAACAAAACAAACTATAGAGACAGTTCTAGGTGAGGAGAAAGAGCCAGAGCCTGTTTTTGATGGAACTGAATTTCCTGGGATGGAAGCTAATAGAGGTTCATCTATTTATTTGTTGGATGCTGACGGTGAAGATGATACCTCTGCATGGCCTGAGAAGGCTGTGGCTCTTAAGAACTTTGTCAAGGAGAAGAGTGCCGTTGCTGTGACCAGCTTAATGCGGGTTCTTTCCAGAAAAAGGTATGGAATGGAAGAAATTTCATTGGGGGAAGAAAAGGAAGCACCAGATTCAGCCAATGACAGAGAAAATGCAGAAGTTTCTCCAAAATCAGTGGACAGATCTTGGAATCCACTAAATTATCTTATGAATTCACGTGATGCTGATGCAGAAAATAAAACTGTGCAGGGAGCTAGAGTGACTGAGGAATCACACCAACCTATAGCCATGAAAGGAAGAATTATTTTGTATTCAAGATTAGGGTGCCAAGATTGCAAGGAGGCTAGGTTGTTTTTGCACAAGAAAAGGCTCAGATATGTTGAGATCAATATTGATGTATACCCAAGTAGGAAGCTGGAGCTAGAAAAGTTTACCGGGTCATCTACTGTTCCTAAGGTGTTCTTCAATGAAATTGTAATTGGGGGCTTGACTGAGCTCAAGAGCTTAGATGAGTCTCAAAAGTTTGAAGAGAAGATTGAGTATTTAGTCACTGAAGCACCATCATTTGAAGCTCCTTTACCGCCTCTTTCTGGTGAAGATGATGCTTCTAGCAGTGGATCTGTGGATGAACTCGCTCTGATTATTCGAAAAATGAAAGAATTTATAGTTGTTAAGGACCGGTTTTACAAGATGCGAAGGTTTGCCAACTGTTTTCTAGGTACAGAGGCTGTAGATTTCCTGTCAGAAGATCAGTATCTGGAGAGGGAAGAGGTCGGTTGGTATATTCAATTTCTTCTCCTTTGAACATGTAGGGTATTTATTGTTTTGGAACTGCAAGTCTAGGTGACATGAATCCTGTTCCGGGATTGATTTAAGTAAATTTGTTACTTTTGCATAATGCAGTATGAATTGTTTCCCTGGCATTTTTGGAAGCTTTTAGTTTAAGAGTATTTCAAATTTTTTGGTGTAAGAAGTTGAACACAATTTGGTTAGACAGTGTGTTGGATGTTCTAGATGTTTCTGCTTGAACTATAGAAAAACTGAACATGGGTGGCTAACGTTTGACTTTTCAGAAGTTATGTTTCTAGGAATTGCAATAGTTTCGTGTGAAATGATGTTAAATAGTTAATTTCATCTTATATAGTACCTCAAATGCAGCATCATTCCACTCTTAGAAGTTACTACATAATTATGAGCAATCCCTTAGACTTGATTGGCATTATACCATTCCAAGGGCATTGTACCGTTTAGTGTCTATCAAACTCAGATGTGAGGTAACGCATTTTGGTGATCTTTATTCAAGATGACGGACAAAAGCTTATACTTTTGGATGCAACTGTATGGAGTCCTTAGTTTGAAGCTAGTGGCTTCCTTCTGTTTGGTATGATCAGGGATGTAAGTGCTACGTATATTGAAGCTCATAAACATCATGCCCTTACCATTGGTAATTGCTTAAATTACACAAAATGGACCATCCAAAATAATGGGATTATATGTGCTGTGTTGGCTTCATTGTTGTCTTTGTTTTCATCAACTTGATGCAAAGTTCCATGCATATCATGTCTTATCAAGGATGCTGTATACATGTCCCGAATCTTTATTAGACAAAACAGTGTTTGACGGATCATTTGAATTTTTGTTTGTTTAATTCCTCTGATGAATTAATCATCTAGTTGTTAGAACAATGCTCCAAACTTAACAAAATTCCAATTATGATTTTGAAGTTTTCCTCTTCTCATTGTGTAACAAGCAGGCCGTTGAATTTGGACGGAAACTTGCAAACAAACGTTTCTTTCAACATGTTCTAGAGTGAGTCCCTGGAAATTGCAATATTTGCCAAGTATTTTGAAATTCTTTAAATGTCCCTTTTCCTTATTCCATTCTCATCATTTACAAGTTTTTTTTTCCATGATGCTTGATCTTATAGCGAGAACCTGTTTGAGGATGGCAATCATTTGTATCGTTTCCTGGATGATGATCCTACTGTATCATCTCAGTGTTACAACATCCCCAGGGGTATAATTGAGGCAACGCCTAAACCCATAACAGAAATTTCAGCAAGGCTGAGATTTTTGGCTTATGCTATCTTTGAAGCCTACACATCTGAAGATGGAAAGCATGTTGACTATAGAAGCATTCATGGAAGTGAGGAATTTGCAAGGTTTGATGCATCTTAAATGTCTATATTTTTAGACTCTTATGGCTATTTTTTAACATGAATTTTCTAGGTATCTGCGAATAATTCAAGAGCTCCAAAGAGTAGAATTTCTAGATATGCCAAGGGAGGAGAAGCTTGCTTTCTTTGTAAATCTCTATAATATGATGGCTATCCATGGAATATTGGTCCAGGGCTATCCAGCAGGAGCATTAGAAAGGAGGAAGTTGTTAGCGGACTTCAAATATGTGATAGGCGGGTGCACGTACTCACTTTCAGCCATTCAAAATGGCATTCTAAGGGGCAACCAGCGGCCACCTTATAACCTCATGAAGCCATTCAGTGTGAAAGATGAACGCTGTAAGGTGAGTTGTAATTACTGGCTTGCATTTGATGTTCAAGGTTGTGATTCTATGGACCATTACATCATCCTTGGAGAGTTGCATTTACAGTACGGATGTTTCCTTGATCTCTGTAATTTCTCTTATATTTCTTCTGTTAAATGTTCTGGTGCGATTGGCTATGAACAGTGGGAGGTGAGGCTAACTAGCAAGCAATTGCTCTTTGTTTCCGTTTTATTTCGGGCACGATAATATGTGAAATGCATAATGCTTCATATATAATCAAAATATGATATTCTTGTACATTCTTGAATTTGATGATGAGTAAAGAGGAAACTGAACATACACTCTTTTGGAAAAACTAATAATTTCTTTATGGTTGTCCTTTAATCTTTTCTGAAAGAATTTTCTTTGGTTAAGTTTCAGGACCTTGTTTCTAACTATTTGAAATTAATTTTTTATAATTGCTACTTTCTGGTTCTGCTGATCTTTATCTTTTTTTCAGTATCAGGGAATATATGCTCAATTCTGAAATGCCAAAACATTTGTTTGGAATTTATATTTTAATTTTCGTTTTGTTTGTTTTTAGGAGGATAGGTGCAGAGGTGGAAGGTACTCTTTTGGTAGGGTAGTGAAGAATAATGTGCATATAATGGTCTGCTTACTGCAGCGCTTTTGCATCAAATTTATGTCTGAGTTGGCGATTGAGGAGTTCCTCTAGGCAGCATCTTTGATCACAAATAATTTATGTCCAGAGTTTCTACTATTTAATGCTGATTTATGCTCTTTTCAGGTGGCCCTTCCATACCCGGAGCCTTTGATTCACTTTGCATTGGTTTGTGGCAATCGATCTGGGCCTGCACTTCGATGCTACAGCCCGGGGAATATTGATAAAGAGCTGATGGAGGCAGCCCGTAATTTCTTAAGAGGTGGTGGCTTAATTGTTGATTTGAATGCCAAGGTTGTATATGCCAGTAAGATACTCAAATGGTAAGCCATTTTGCTACATAGCTTAATCTGAATTATTCCATCTAGTTTCTAAAGATTGATGTGTTCTTGAAAAGACGGTTGTAATGTAATTTTCTGTCTGTCACGCACAATACATTAAGACCTCGTGTGTGCATGAACAAGAGGCTAGAAGATCCGAATCAAAGCATGGCAGCAGAGGAACCAAATTAATTGTGTTACACACCAACAACGGAAATAGAACCTCTACTTTGTTTCCAACTTCTCAATTGCACCTTAGTTCTAGTTACTTTTTGTATCACAAAAACTAAATAAAATTGTGATTGAATTTTGAGACTGTATTTGAGAAAACCTTCAAATTTTAATGGTTTGTAATGATGATAGACCTGAAGATATCTTCTCTGTTCAATAGCTTATGGCAATTACACTCATGTTCACACATATATGGTATCATGCTTAAGATATCTTGGGTTTTTCATGATCCTGTTCAGCTCCTTGACATGTAAATAAGTTTCAACAAATGACAACCATTAAATGTTTGACTGTCGACTAGTCTTTTAAGTCATTCTCGTCTATTTCACAACTAATGGGTTTCTTTTTGATATCTGTTAAATAGTACTATTTTTTTGTGCAGGTTTAACGTGGATTTCGGAAAGAATGAAGTAGATGTACTTAAACATGCGTCAAACTACCTGGAGCCAACCAATTCTGAAACCCTGCTAGAGTTGCTAGCCAATGCGCAGCCAAAGGTGATATACCAACCGTATGATTGGGGTTTGAACTGCTAAAGCTAGTTGTCAGTGCCTTGTAAAACAGAGATTGTAGCTTCCTTTGTACTACAAAGTTTTACTTGAAACATCGACTGTTAGGTACAGAAGTAAAAATACATCATCCGGAAATTGACATGCCTAGTCCCTCAAGTATATCTAGGTGCTAAAAATAACCTTGTGCGTTCTTGAACTTTGGGCAGGTTCTACATAAATGTAGTGTAATGCAAATTGAAATCGTTTTTCTATTAATTTTTTCAAGTTACATTATGACTAGAGACAAGCTTAAATCCTTGAACACAGTTACAAATTTTCTGTAACGCCAGAGTTACTTCACAGTTCCGTCATTACCTGCCAAGATCATGTATTTGTCTTTTCTTGTAAGGTTGGTGCACTTAAAACTTAGTGCGTTGGCAATCTGATTCTGCACCTGATTGGCAACTTCAAACTTCAAAGCTCCACCCATATCACAACGTGCTGAAGCTGGCAATTTTTTGAGAATCCTGATGAAATATTCAGGACATGGATTCAGGAAGTGAAATAGTGGATCAAAACATTTGAGTCCGCTAGCTGTTGATCCATAAAACATGCTCGTTTTTACATCTATGGCAACAGGAATTATTTCATTGGCCATCTCAGCAAATAATGGACTAAACCTGAGTAGATATGGTTCCCTGCAAGTTGTCCCTTCCGGGCAAACCACAAGGTCGCCATGTCTCAACATCTTATCCATCAATATCTTGTCTTGTTCTCGGCCCCTAGTTAATCGAACTGTCCTGAGTGGAGAAATTATTTCATTAAATCTGCTCATACTGTAGGTCACAGCAGATACAGGCTTCGTGAGAGCCAACGAAACATATATTGGGTCTAGTAGTGTTCTGTGGTTGCAAGCATAGAGTACGCCTGTGGCTGTGGGTTTTCCGTTTTCTTTGGTTGAGGTAAAAGATTGCTTTGGTTTGTTTACGGTTGTTCTTGTTCCAGTGAAAGCCAAGATAGGAGAAGAAATTTCGTAAGGTAATAGTAAGCCTATAACCATCCTGAACACAGCAAGCAAGACTCCAAGCGGAAGCCACATGAACATGGCGAGGGTTGCGAGTGGAGTAGGCAAGAAAGCCAACCTGCCATCGTGGAAGATCAATGGCTTTGGGTATCTTGCCCTTGGAAGGATCTGCCAATTGCTTTTGTCAGCTTCAATCACCAAACAGACTTCCTGTTACAATGCAAACTTGGTTAGTTAAGCAAATGCCGTTACTCATTAAACGTGAGTTTCACCTAGCACTGGTGACGAGAGTTTTGATTTTCGACCTTACAGTGTAAGTCGAGTTGTCGGTGAGTTGATTTGGAGAAGCATCCAATAGCAACAACATGACTACCCGTTTTCTTCCCAACTAAAAGCTCATTTACAGTAGACGATATTGTCTTTTTCTCCATCAATCCCACATAGTACCCATAACGTGCCTTCAGCTCTCGTCCAGCAGCAGCCTCAGCCCCCAAGTAATCCCTCAAAACACCTTCAACCATGATCCTAGGCAAGTCGCTCACTGCTATCTTCCTCCCATATCTCATCACTAGATCAAAACCTTCTCTTCCAATATCTTCCAGGAAAAACTTGGGCAAAACAGCAGTCCCAATTCTAAATCTATCCTTTCTAACCCCGAAAAATGATATAAAAACCATAATCTTAAGGCCTAGCTCCTTGCGAACTGAACAAATAAGAGGGTATAAAAGAAGCAAGGCGAGAGCTCTCAAGAGCCCTCCAGTCTCTAAGATTACGAGCATGAAGTAAGCAAACAATGAGGATGACCTCAACAACGTACCTTCGAAGTCAAAAACCACAGTTTGCTTCGAAAGTTCTTTGGAATTGCGGGCAAGGGAGGAGTACTTTTGAAAAGTGGTGAAGTGGGTTGCGTGGGAATTGTTAACCTTTGGTTGATGAGAGGATAGAGTTCCTAGTCTAATAACGAGTCTTGACAAAGAGAGAAGTGTTTTGAGATTGAACATCGTCCCAAATTCAGCCATCTTTCTTTTGGACATCTCCTGACGAGAATGGTCCCTTATATAGATAGATATATTTGATTAAAGAGCTGTATTGTTCTTGAACCAGTTTATCTGGACTCTGACAGACATTTGCCTAGAATGACATTTAAGCTACTAGCTAGTTTGATCATCATAGACATTCAATGCTTCTAAAAAAGCATTTACATCAACTAATTTGGTGCATGATAGATAAATCGGGACATAAATAATATGGTTGATTTTCAATCTCGTCTAAAAGTCGGAAGTGGGATTCATTTATCTGTGTCTGTGTGTTTCCGACATCCTGGATTAGACAATAATCTAATGGATGCTGGGGGACAGTACAGTCCCTCAAATCTTTAGCCATGTCACCGTTCTTTAGTTGAATTCAAGCCGTTATAGCTGTGGGGTGTGTGGTCCTTTTCGATTGTGGCAATAACCGAGAAGGGAAGTTCCAAGTTGTGATCTCTTTATCACGTGCCCATCTTCTCCCGTTTAGAATGGCAATGTGTGCCTCTTCATGCCATCTCCAAATGGTTATGAGTCGTGACCTAAACTTGCAGCAAAATGTAAGGGCAACCACCTTGCTACAGCTACTAGGAGAACCAAAAGTAAGAATCATAGATTCTCAAGTTTTACCATATGTACACTTCACAACTTATGTGGGAGTAAGTTGCTAAATTCACATGTTTTTCTCAACTTTTAATTCTCTTGGAATCCCAAGGTAAAACAGCTGAAGCTAGAAACAGATGTAAAATAAGAATACATCATCTTCTTCGTCAAATGGGTCATAGATCTGACAACCACGTTCATCACCGTTATTCATGCAACTGCCATCAAACTGTGGTAACAACCAAACTTTTCTAGTTCGTGGAGACAGAGGAACAGCAGCTGTTTCATAACCCCTAACTGTTAGAAGACCAACTTCCAAATCTACTTACAACGCTGGACTGTTGGGGCAGACTGCGGAATTAATTAATTTATCTACCGGTGGGCACTAAACTCCTTTTAAGGAACTGGTTATGTAGAAAGATTTCAACCTACCAAAGATCTATGCATTTAGTTCATAACATCACTGAGCAATTTTTTTTTTGGTTTCATAATTTTCTTAAAAAATAAATATTCCTTCTACCACAATGTCCTCCAAAACTGAAGTTTCATTAATAAAACTTTCATCTTTTTATCTATGCTGGGCTAGTGTATTATGAGAATGTTTTGATCATTCTCCAATTTGAACCTCTAGAGAAGATGACTATCAATTCCATAAAAGGAGATCAAAGAAATTAAACGACATAACTCGTCACCTCATCAATGGGGTTCAATTGCTGGGGATGGATGGCTCGTTGAAAAGAATGGGAACTTAAAAAAGCTTCGATTGGTAAGGCGTCAAACAACAGATACCTGATCATATTCGTCTTGGCTGATTGCATTGACGTATCCATATTGTATTTATTTCTCTACAACAGCTACAGCTTACGAGGTTTTATCAAATTTCGTGGTCCTTGTGCCCTTAGTTTTTCCAGTGCTGATAATTTATTGGGATCATCCTGCTGGAACCTGCTGACACGGAGTGCATTTATTGGGGGAAGGTTTTATCGTTTGTTCCAACACTTCAAGCTTTATCAAAACAAAAAACGTCTATGTTTATTGCAACGGATATTGCATTCTACTTAACACTATAATCCTAATTACTTGCCCATGCTTACTCAAAATCATAATATCAATGTTTTACTAATTTTGAATTTTTCTTAAATATTATACTCTTTAACAAAATAACTAATCATAAAATACGTAAAGAAGAGTATTTTGTCTTGAAAATGAAAGAAAATTAAACACGAAATTACAGATTAATTGCATAATTAATCAACATAAATAATTAACCATAGAATTGCAACATATTATATTCAATAATTGAAAGGATAAATACCTGAAAATTGGAGAAATATTGAATCAATTGTTGTTTTCCGTGAAACGACGTGATCGAGACGCAGAGGATTTACTACTACTATTCCGAACCTTAATCAACAAAAGAACATGTACAGTTTTTAATGGGGCGACTGCATATAAAGGTTGGCTAGCAGTAGGGCCTCCTGTGCTTTATAATACATTGGTCAAGCCTACCCATCATAGCAGACCCATGAACACAGGCCCAATGACACGTTAAAGAGAGAATTACCATTGACATCTAATTAATCGGGGTTTGTACACAATTATGTTTATTATGCTAGTCCACAATTATGATAAAATTCTATCATCTAAAGGTAAAAGAGATCATTCAAAGTTCTCGTTTAGAACAATGTAACATAAAGGCAACAATAGGAGAACAATATGTCAAACTAGAGATTCCAAAAGAACTCACCTCTCTTTAAAGAGACCATAATCATACTCATCTCTGTGTTGAAGCTATCATACTTGTTTTTGCTCTCTATGGAAGAAAAGGAATTCCAATCACTGCCACGATGTCTCTTCTTGACATTGCCTACATGACTTACCAAAATGTATTAATTGATATTTTATTGACAACTCTTAACAATGGAAGTGTCATTCTTGTCATAGCCCCTGATTTTAACATCAGGTTGGATGATCCCACCTTATCTAAAAGACTCCAAGTTAGGAACAACGTTTTTTAAGAAATTGTACCATCTGCCTACTTTGTTACATGACTCCCAGTTAAATCCCTCATACATTACAAAAGAAAAAAAAGAATACGTAAACTTAGTAACATATATGCCTATCTATGTGCAATTTTAAGAGCGCTAAAATATGCATTTCATGCCTAAAATAACAATTGATAATATGTGAATTTAGAAAAACTTTTGAGAATAATGATTGTGATTTTGAAATCAATGACCCTTATTGGAAGCTCATTAATGAGATGAGTAGCAGTTGATATTTTGTTAAACAATAATGCTCTTTTGATGCTTAGAAGGTAACTTTTTTTTCGTTCAGTCATCTTATTTGTGGAAGTGTGCTAATACAAGAGAATTTATAAATGATACTTTCTTTTTGAAAAACAAAATGTGAAGAAAAAGTTTGAATAAAATAATCTTTAGCATTATCATAATGAAACTAATTAAAACTCACTTCATATTAAGTTTTGATTATGTTGCAAAACTTGGTAAAAGTAGTATTGATGTCAATTATATTTTTTAAAAGATAAATTTAAATTATTCGAGTACGTTCATTAATAAATGAGATAAATCACTCAACATCATAAATATTTAAAACCATACAGGGACTCAAATATCATTATAAATAAGGGAAAAAGAAGGAAAGTTTTCTATATTACTTATAGAAAATATTGTTGGTTTATGTTCTACGGCCAATTAGTTTGGTTGTAGTTTAGTGACAACTATTTAAAGGTATTATTTATCCTGTACAATTTTAGATATATATAATAAAGTCTATGAGCTAATTATACATTGCAAATGAAATTATAATGAGATTATAATTATGAGATTTATATTACATTTATGTATTATCCTTAAATTTTTCCTAGTTATTGTTTTATTAAGATCGAACATTAATAAAACGTAAAAAGACTATCACACATTATATTTTTGTTTATGAAGGAAGTGGTAGATCTCATAGACTAAAGCATAAAGATACTTAAACAAATGTGTAAGTGCTTATTAAAGAACAAGTTCACTAAACTAACTCGATATGAGAAATCTATTTGGAACATTATTTTTATGTCTATGAAAGTTCTCATTGTGATAATTTTATAAGTGATTCTTTGACTTGAAGTCTTCAAAGTTATCTTATATAGGGATTGTTATATTTTGATACTACTTATGACCTATTCTAACCATGGCTAGTTTATTTGGTAGTTATTCGTTGTGGCATGAATTATATAGAGGTAATTGAGTGATTAAGATAGGATTTATCACCCTAAAATAATTAGGGAGAATGTTCCATTGTTTTTTATTAGTATTAATTTGGAAAATCTTTGGCCAAGGTAGAATGATATTTTTTGAATAGTTTATAAACGTCATCAATTGAATTAATAGCTAATAGCGGAGAACTCATATGATTAAACTCAAAATATAGTAGACATTAATTTCATACTCTATGTCTAATTGGAATATTGTATGATGAAATGATTGAATTATACAAAAAAATCATGCACATAAAGGTTAGTCAAAATCATTTTGACATTTTTAAATATTTAGGTGGTCAAGATGTGTGCTAGGCATCAATCTTGACTTATGATTATAAATTGTTTATTTGAAAAATTAAAGATAAATTAAAAGGAGTTTCAATTTATTTAATTCTAATTTTAAATTATAATTATAATTTATAATCATTGCCACATATTTGAAAATCTGATGGGTCTCACTTAAAGAACGAGTTGAAGATAGCAAAGATACTTTAATCAAGTTGAACTTGATTGTAAAGTTTGAGAAACTTTATGATTAAATATGAGATATTTAATAAATAAGGATTAATATAAGTTATTAAATCTTATTTGGACATGCTTGGAATTTAACTAGAATTATTTGTAATTATAATTAATTTCGATTAAATTACTATAATATCCAAAACATATTATAAATAGACTTAAGTTATAAGGGGGCTAGCACTCATTACCCCTCTCTGTAATATTTGCAGAATTTTCTTAACACATTCTGTAGATACTGTTAGAAGTCGGACACTTATGCGACTATATTAGTTGAGATGAGTTGATTTCAGAAACAGTTCGAGAAAAAAAACAAGAAAAATATTTAAGCTTTAGAATAAAGAACGGATTAACATTTATGTTTTTATTATGATTTATGTGTTAATAATTTTACAAAAATTTAAAGTGATATTGGCTTTCAAGAAATCAAAAAATATATATAATTGTTCTGCTTCGTGTGAGATCAGATCCCGACTCGATCTTCCAACACAAAATACAGTCGGTTTCAATGAAATGATATGAGTTTGTGACTACGATTCACCAAAAGTTCGATGAAGATATTTTCAAAGATCCAATAGGTAACCTTAAGGAACTAAGACAACGAGCCTCAATGTTAGAATAATGTGGCCAATTTGATAAATATTCCAATAAACTCTCCTTACCAGAGGGGTTGTCTGACAGCGTTCTTTTTTAAATGTCTAAAACTCGAGCTGGAACTCGCAGTCAAATTGATGGACCCTTAATGAATTGAATAGACCTACATTTGGCAAGGAAACAAAAAGTCGTAATTGCGGTCAGTAATCAAATATTTCATAAGAAGAAAGGAAGATTAATTCTACCTAAACTCGAAGGAGTTCTATAGGGTAAGGCAATCTCAACCCCAAGTCCACAAGCAAAAACAGACAAAATTAGCATAATCCTACCTACACCTAACTTTAAAACTACTAAGAAAGGTAATTCCAGCAAAACTCATAAAGGTCTAATAACAACGAATAGTAGAGACTTTGATGAAAAAGGGAGAAGGGTTTATTTTCTGGTGTGATAAGAAATATGCAATAGGAAATAAATGTAGGAAAAAGTAAATTCATTTATACATGGAGAAGGATGATGAAGATTTTGAAGTGGGAGCCGAAGATCAAGGAAGAAATAAAAAGGAGGAGAAACCAGCCTAACATTTTATTACAAGCTATGATTAGCTTAGGTGACAAGGAAGAACACAAGCAGATAAGGGTCATAGGGAGGTATCAAAAGAGAATTTTATATATATTGATCAACAATAGCAGTACTTATAACATCATAGATGCTTTTGTGATTAAAAAAGGAGGTAGAATGATAAAAGAAATTCAACCACTGTAGATTATAGTAGGAGGACGGTTAAAACTAGATTGTCATGAGATCTATAAAGGGTTCACTTGGAGTATGCAAGGTTGAAGTTTACAGCGGATGCTTTGGTCATTTAATTAGGGGGATTGTAATATGGTCTTACGAATACAGTGGCTAGTGACACTAAATAAGGTGTTATACAATGTCTGGACTTAATCAACAAAGTTTAGATGGGATGAGAAGATGGTTACCTTGACTCGAAATCTTACCAAGGTGATTTCGGGCATAGTAATCAGTAAGATTTTTAGGAAAACTAACGATGGAAGTCTCTACATACTCTAACTGTCATGCCCCATTAAATGCCAAACACAAGTAATAAAACTAAAAGATTAACCAAATAATTAGCATGAACTGAGTGGGGTGATAACAGAATTTATAGAAGTACTTAAGCAACTATATTAGCTTTCGTCTAAGTAAGGATGGTGATGGGTTGGGCAGCGCCAGGCTCGGACCAAGCCCCAATTGGGTTTGAGGTAGCTGGCCTGCTCAAGTCCGATAGGGCCTCAGGTGGCCTAAGCCCAAGCCCCGCCCAAAAATGTTTATAAAATATAAAAAATACAAAAAACGTCGTTTTGCTAATAAGAGTTAGGCCTCAGGTCGGGCTGAGTTTGGACAGCCTGAGTCTGAGCCTAGTTTGAGACCCAATAAACTCAGGTCTAACCTGTTGACTTCGGGTGGGGCCAGGCTGAACCCAGGCCTATTTGCCATCTTTACAGTTAAGATATCTCATGATCACAAAATTAAGTTATGGGAAGGACTAGACCTGTTAGTATTCAGCCTTATAAATATTCTATAGAGCGGAGAGACGTTATCAAGAAGGTTGTGCGGGAATTAATGAGACAAGTGTTCATTGGATAAAGCATCAGCCCTTATGCCTCACCCATTTTATTGGTAACACTTAAAGGATGTGCATCGACTACCAAGAACTTAACAAGTAAACTATCAAAGATAAGTTCCTTATTTCCTTGATTGAAAAATTACTCGATGAACTTCATTGCTCTAGCTGGTACGCTATGTTGGATTTGAGAACAAGGTATCATCAATTATGAATGAATGAGGAAGATGTACACAAGACTGCTATTAGAATTCATAACGGTCACTATGAGTTTTTAGTTATTTCATTTGGGATAGCCAGTGTGCTTTCAACCTTTCAAAGCCTCATGAATGAGATGTTCAAACCCAGAAATTCATTATTGTCTTTTTTGACAATATCTTGGTGTATAACAACTCCTTCAAATAGCACTTGGAGTACCATCAAAAGGTCATGCAATCATTACATAACCATTAACTAAGAAATACATTTTTACAACGAGATAAATAAATTATTTGGAAAACTTAATATCAGCTTCAAGGGTATCTAAAGATGCCAGCAAAACAGAGATGATTCAACAATTTTACATTCCCTATTCACTTAAGGAACTAAGGGGCTTCTTGGGATTGACAGGATATTATATGTGTTTTATAAGACATTATGGAATAATGACCAAGCCTTTAACTGAATTATTGAAGAAGCAAAATGAGGGAAAGTGGGACTGGAGTGAGCAACAACAGAAGGCCTTCGAACAACTCAAGGAAGCTCTTGTCTTACCACCAATGCTAGCTTTACCAAACTTTTCACAGTCTTTCACTATAGAAACAAATGCCAGTGGAACAGGTATAGGGGCGATACTCCAGCAAAATAGACACTCTATCATATTCCTAAGTAAGGCCTTAGCTGAAAAACATCGAAGGCTTTCCACGTACAAGAAAGAATTGTTGGCAATTATCTAAGTTATTAAACAGTGGCAACACTATCTTA